>WPIO01000243.1:0-17500 GCA_009760855.2 Cristatella mucedo
GTCCGCCTGTGATGTGATATGGATGCAGGCCGATAACCAGCTGGTGGCCATATGGTGGATTCACCGGCAGGGTCGGCCAGTGCACTGCTGTGATCCGCCTTTGATGTGGCATGGACCAGCTGGTGGCCAGATGGTGGATTCACCATCAGGGTCGGCCGGTGCACAATTGTGGTCGATGAGTCATCGGAGTCGACCAGGGGAGGGGTGTTGTGTGAGGGCAGGGGCTGAGGGAAGCCGTGCGCTCTTGGGCTCCGTGTGGTGGGAATAAACTGTCGTGTTGGGTATCGGCTGGCTCTCTGCTGTGCAACCAAACTACAAGCTATTTCTCGGCGGGAGCGACTGTGTGGTCCGTGTAAAGATGAGTCTGAAAGTACAACTGATGGAAGGAAAAATTTTGCAATTCGACGGCAGCTGAGACTTCACTGAACGGCTAAATCGGTTCGAAAGATTGGCCAAGATGCAAGAAGTTGATGAATTGAAAAATTTCCTGCCGCTATTCCTTACACGTGTGGCATACGCCGTATACGATGGCGTCCCCGAGGCGGCTAAGGAAGACTACGCCACGGTAAGAAAAGCGCTGCTGGCAGCATTCTCGCCGAATCGCTTCGATGCCTACGAGGAATTCGCCTCGCGTCGCCTTGCTGAAGGTGAAAATGTGGATGGCTTTTGGGCGGACTTGAATCGGTTGGCTAGGCTGGTGGCCGGTGATTTTGTTCAATGCGCCTTTTTTGCTGGGCTGCCGGAGGCCGCAAAGAGACACCTCCAAGCCTCACACAACCTCACTGAAATGCCTGCGGATGTTCTTGTCGAGAAGGCTCGGGTCATAGTGAAGGCAAGCGTCAGAATTCCGAAGGCGGCAGAAAGTTGCTTCGCATCCGGTTCTCGTTCGGGATGGCCTCCCCAGGCACCGAATAACAGATATGTTGTGTGTTTCCTATGCAAGGCGATCGGGCACTTACGCCGTGATTGTCCTTCTAAAGCGGCACGCCTTGGTCGCGGGAAGCACTGTTACGTCTGTGGGAGCATTCAACTTCTCGCTGCTAACTGCTCGGATCGGGCGGTCGTACCAAACTGGCCAAAAAACGAGTAGGGGAGAGCACGCATTACTGCGCCGGTGCTTTCCCCTCCGTTATGGCGCGCCTTCCTTCTGTACGTGTCCTCATCGAAAACTCCGAGGCGTCTGTGCTCGCGGATACTGGGTGCTCGAGGTCCATCATTTCGGCGACGCTTGCGGACCCTGCGAGGGTGAAACGAGCGTGCGAGGAAGTCGTGATGATGAATGGAGCCACGGCTGTCTGCAAGTCCACGTGCGTCGCTACGGTAGCCCTCTGCGGACGAACCATAGTGCTGGACTGCCTTGTGTCAGATGTTCTTCCTGGTTTCGGGTTACTACTCGGTATGGATGCCATTGAACTCCTAGGCGGCGTGATTATCGGTCCTTCCGCTGGCCATGTTGAGTTCATGTGCCAAAGGAGAGTTCCAGAGCCAGCACACCGTTCCGAGGCAGCAGTAGTGGCGTCTCCCAGTGTCAAACGTGCTGTAGCATCGTCGGCCGCTGACGTACTGATTGAGGACAAGGACTTTAAGGCAGTTTTCCATCGGGGGCGCTGGTCAGTCAAGTGGGAGTGGACGAATCGTTGTGTCGTCCCCCAATTGACGAACCATGTCGCTTCATATCATGTGGGAGAGGAAATTCGTGCCGACTACGAAAAGGAGGTGGAAGAGTGGATCAAGGAAGGCTGGTTGCAGCCGTTCGCTGGTCATTGTCGTGGCCTGATCCCTCTCATGGCCGTCGTACAGGCAAGTAAAGGCAAAGTGAGGCCCGTGATGGACTACCGAGAGCTTAATCAGTTTATATCGAGTCACGCGGCTGGTGGCGATGTGTGTAGCACCAAGCTCAGAGCGTGGCGACGGCAGGGCGAGAGCGTGAGCATAATTGACCCGCGAAAAGCATACTTGCAGGTGCACGTTGATCCCGCTCTCTGGCAATATCAGGTCGTGGAGTACAAAGGCCGTCGGTACTGCCTCACACGACTAGGTTTCGGACTTAATGTCGCCCCGAAAATAATGACCGCGATTCTGACAAAGGTCTTGTCCATGGATGAGCGAGTTCGTGCTGGTACCGATTCGTTTGTCGACGATATTGTTGTCAATAACAGCGTCGTCTCGAATGGTGAGGTAATCGACTTGCTACGAACATTTGGTTTGGAGGCTAAGCCGCCAGAAAGCCTCGCTGGCGAAAGGGTCCTTGGCCTTCGAGTATGCAGGCCAAACGAAGGTGAGGAGCTTCGTTGGCGCCGCGATAACGTGGTGAGCGCATTGCCTAGCGCCCGATCGCGACGCCAGCTGTTTTCGCGGTGCGGGCAGCTGATAGGGGCATTTCCCAATCGCAGGCTGGCTTCGCCCGGCCTGCAGTTACCTAAAGCGAGCTGCTGGCGATGTCGATTGGAACTCAGTCGTTGGTGAAAATGTCATAGCCATGCCGGGTGAGTTGATGCAGCGATTGCATGCCGACGATCCAGTTTCAGGCATTTGGAATGTGCCGAATCTGGATAGTGGCATCCTCTGGTGTGATGCCAGCAGCCTTGCTATCGGCACATGCCTGGATATAGGAAGAAGAATCGTCGAGGATGCCTCCTGGCTGCGAAAAGCTGACGACGTAGCCCACATCAATCTTGCGGAGCTGGAGGCTATCATCAAGGGCCTCAATCTGGCCATTGCTTGGTCATTACGGTAGGTGGAGATTCGGGCAGATTCAGCAACTGTTCACGAATGGCTACAGTCACTGCTGGTTGGAGATAAGCCTATACGAGCCCACAGCATGGGAGATGCGCTTATCAAACGCAGGCTAGCACTGATAGCCGATACGGTGTCACAGTGTTGACTGAAGGCTTCCGTAGTCCTAGTGCGATCATCCAACAATAAAGCCGACCAGCTGACCCGCGTCTCTCAGAAATGGACGAGGGCGAATGTAAGCTGTCTCGCTGTTCCAGAGCAGGCGTCTTCGCCGGCGGTCAGCGTCGACCTAAAGAGTTTCCACAGCCTTCACCACTTCGTGTTTGACAGGACACTGTACCTTGCCAGAATGTGCCACCCGAAAGCTACTATCCGGCGGAAGGACGTCGAAGCCGTCGTGAAGGCTTGCCCTCGTTGCAAGTCAATCGATCCTGCACCAGTCGCATGGAGTGCAGGCGTGCTGGATGTAAGCGAGAATTGGCAGCGCCTGGCCTGCGACGTAACGCATTTCAAGGGCCAAAAATATCTGACCGTGGTAGATTGTGGACCAAGCCGTTTCGCTATTTGGAGGCGAATACCCGAACGAGGGAGAAAACACATTGGTGCAAAATCTGGGTGAAATTTTTAGGGAGCGTGGCCCTCCACAGCAGCTGCTCATGGACAACGGTGCGAGCTTTCGCTGAACAGCTCTTCGCAGTCTTAGCGACCGTTGGGGCGTGAAGCCCATATACCGTTGCGCCTATAAACCCTCCGGCAACGGCATCGTTGAGCGAAACCACAGGACCATCAAGGGAATGGCGGCTCGCACGGGCAAGAACGTCCTGATGATGGTGTATTGGTACATCATCTCGCCAACAGCCGGGTTGCACGAGGAATCGGTGCCCTGCAGAAGGCTGTTCTCCAATGAGTGGAAAAGCCCCCTCTTCAGAGCACAGACAGATCAGGGCCCGAAGACTGCTCAATATGCTGTCGTCCAGCGAGTCTTTGTGAAGCCTGCCGGCGCTCGTTGTACGACCGAGTGGCCCGAGGGCACGGTAACAAGTGAGGGGCAGGGCGTGGGAATCGAGATCGACGGTGAGCGTCGCCACGTGTCCGACTTGCGCCTCGTACCAGGGCAGCAAGAGGCGCCCCCTGCACCTGAAGGGGACAAAGCTGAACCAGTACAGCGGCCCAGGCGCGCTGTGACACTTCCCCGCCGGTACGACGATTATGTCCTGACCGGATAGACTTGCTCATTGCTGCTCTGTACCTTGCAGCTACATGTGTTGGTGCTGCAAACTTGTGACCTTAAGGTCAAGGGTGCGTGTAGTTCGTATGTACGTTTGTATGTATGTATTGTATGCCGGCTCCTGACTTGTGACCGTAAGGTCAAGGGAGCGTGTAGTTCGTATGTATGTATTGTATGCAGGCTCCTCTGATAAGCTACTGGTGAGCTGTTAGAAGCACCACCGAGAGGGGCCGGTGCACAGCTGGGGTCCGCCTGTGATGTGGTATGGACAGAGGCCAGTAACCAGCTGGTGGCCAGATGGTGGATTCACCATCAGGGTTGGCCGGTGCACAGTTGTGGTCGATGAGTCATCGGAGTCGACTAGGGGAGGGGAGTCGTCTGAGGGCAGGGGCTGAGGGAAGCCGTGCGCTCTGGGGCTCTGTGTGCTGGGAATAAACTGTCGGTGTTAGGCATCGGCTGGCTCTCTACTGTGCAACCAAACTACACCTAGGCTGATCGATCAGATCGAGAGATAAGTGTAGCACGAATGTACCCAGTACTTTTGTATGCCTAGGCTGTAGCTCGTCAAACGAGCCAGCAAGGTCATATAGATGCAACATTGGCAACGGTTATTTTTGGGATTAGATTAAACCACGAAATAAGCAAGGAAGCAGAAAGTTTGGTAAAAAGGCACGCTTATTCTTTTTCTCGATCGCGAAAATAGCTGCATAGTTGGGCAATAACTTTAACGTACAGTGCAAGTCCAGACACGCCCTCTGGACACGCCCGCAGGCTATTGATTAAACGCAGTGAGATCTAGTCTGACTTAACTAGGCGCTGTGGCCAAACGTGGCGACAGCCAGCGAGCAACATTAGACGTCATAATCAACCTGCAGCTAATAAGTTATGTGCAACCCAGTCGCACATAGGCTCGAGCAGCGAGCGAAATGAGTCATATTCGCTTTCACTTCAACAAAATGCTTTGCCGGCTCCGTGAATTTTTGAACGTGGCGACGCCTGTACAGAGCGTCCGAAAAAAGCGTCCACTCCACTCTGCACCACACGCCACGACCAGGATAGCGAGCGGCATCGAGCTGTCCATAACGTGCGAGCCAGTACATATTCTCATAAATAGCCTCGCTGTGCGCTCGGAGCAGCTCAACATCGGCCGTCGGTCTTGATGAGTGGCGCTGTCTTCGTTGCGCCAAAGCTGGACGGACCCATGGACGGACGGATGGACGAACGACGAATGAGGCGACGTCTCACCGCCGAGCTGTGAGGGGCCTCGGCATGCCGCTCGCAACTTGGGCATCGCGAGCAGACGGACGGCAGTGCTTCAGCAGACCAGCTATTAGGAGATGTCTGCTTCACTCTTGCACCAGGCTGGCGGCTGCAGCAACATCGACAGGCACGAAGCTCGAAGTTCGAGGTCGAGTGCTAGTTGACGTGTTGGTGGAAGGCGACACCGGGTCAGCCTTCTTCGGGCATTATTATGACCATTCCTCGGTCGCCTCCGCCGATGGTGGCCGACGCCGTCTTTCGCTGCTTGCCAGCCTTCTTATAAGCAGTCTGGTGCACCAAAGGGTGGCTCAGCTCCTGCTGGACCTGCGCACGCCGCACCGAAATAGTTATGTTGCTCTATCGCTCCCTGAGGCATGGCCACGGCCGCGGCGGTTAAGCAAAATCTCAATCAACCAGAGAGCAGTGCTCACAGCTCCTCTTAAACCTTCACAAGCACACACCCGTACCTTGATTATGCTCTCAGTCTCTCTCTTTCTCTCTCTCTCCCTCTCTCCGCCTCTTCTTCACTTTTTCCCAATCTGTCAATCTCCCTTTCCCTCTATCTCTCCCTCTCCCCCACTTTCTCCCTCTCTCTCTATTTCTGTATCATTCTTTCTCCCTCTCCCTCTCGCTCTCTCTCTCTCTCTTTCTCTCTATCTCTCTCTTTTTTCTCTTTCTCTCCATCCTCTCTGTCTCTCTCTCTCTTTCTCTGTCTCTCTCTATCTCTGTCTCACTGCCTCTCTCTCTTCCTCTCTTTCTCTCCTCTCTCTCTCCCTCCTTCCCTCTCACCTTATTCTCCTTCCACCCTCTCGCTCTCTTTCTCTCTTATTCTCTGTCCCTCTCTCTCTCTCTGTCCATGTCTCTTTCTCTCTCTCCTCTTTCCTCTCTCTCTCTCTCTCTTGCTCTCTCTCTGCCTCTCTCCCCTCCTCTCTTTTTCTCCTTTCTCTCTTTTTCTCTCTCTCCCACCCTCTCACTCCCGCTCCCCTATTCCAGTTCTCTCTTTTTATCTCCCACTCTTTCCTCCCCTCTTGCTCCGCGTCTGCCTTTTTGTTTCTCACGCGACGCTCGGTGTGCTGTTGCAGGCTGGCGCAGGACGAGTCGGGCCTGCAGCGAATTCTGAGAGTGCTGATCAACGAGCTGGCCTAGATCTGGTGCTCTCGCCAAGGTAGACGCGTCAAGCAACTGGAAATTCTTATTTGTGCGTGTTGACCAGTAACCAACCACTTATTATTCACTTTACAGCAAATGTAAAGCGCCTAGAGAGAGATTAAGTTCTCTGAGGGCGCTTTATCAAGTGAATTATTATTATTATTATTATTATTATTGTTATCCGGCTCGGCATATGCAGCAAAACCACACCAGAGCCATTGCAGCTGCAGAGTAACAATACTGCGGCCGGTTGCAATTGCCTTACGGTTCAAGCCTAGCTTTGGTGCCTTGGATAGCAGAACTATTCCCATTTCCTCCGCAAAGTAAAACTTTGCATCCATAAATCAAAACATTGTATGTAATAACAGCATATTTCCGCACAGTACTCGGGAGCCGCGATTACGTGGTCACAGCGTAAGCCCTTCGGAGCATGGAGCTCGGCAGCGTGCTCACAGCCCTCCTATGGCCTAAGGTCTGATCCAAGTCTCTCGCGATGCTGTTCGACTCTCGGGTGTTTATCCCGACAAAACCAGGGAAAAGTGCCTACCGTTCTAGTAAGTGCGTTCGAGCCGAGCATCGTGCTGATAGCTGCCCCTTTAAGACAGCTACCAAAGCAAATCGCCTATTGGCGGCTTCTCATAGAGCCAACGCTAACAGCTGCCGAGCTGTAAAGCCTTTCGGCGGGGGAGTCCCAGTATCGGCACTTTGAAAAATGTCTTCAGCATAAAGAATAGCAAATACCTGCCGCACAAATCTAGAGGGCAAAGTAAAGATCGGCTCATTGTGCAGCCGAGTTTATCTAGCGGCTAAGAGCCGCCGAGCGATTTTAACGCTAACGCCTGGAGCACTCTCCTGCGCTGTCAGCGAGCCGTATTCTAATTGCAAGCTGCAGGACTCCAATCATCGACCTGAATTAAGAAGCACCGAGAGCACTTTTTATCACTAGCCTCCAACCCAGACGCCTCCCGGTCGAGAGACTTCTGCCCGGCCGCCTCCTGCAGCAGGCCAGCTGAGCGCCCTACTGCAGGCAGGGTTCTTTATGTTTATAGATTGCTTCAGTATGGCCGCCGAAGCGATCGGTAGGAAGACTAACGGGGTGCCGCCCCTTTTCGCCGACGCCCCTTTACGCCGCGGCAGCCGTGCAGGATCGCCTCGTCCCGCACAGGCATGCCTCTGGTACCCAGGCTAGGCTCGGTTGGCTGGGACATTACGTCTGTAATGTGGTAAGGGTCACCGGCTAGGCCAGGGTCTGACCTATGGCATGGCCGGATGTGTGGTGACGAGAGGTCACCGGGGCTTTTGGCTAGGAGAAGTTAGCTGAGTAAGTCGTGGTGTTGGAGGCTCCCGGTCTGGCCGAGTTATGCACCTAGATGGTATCAAGCGTGCTCCACCGACAACGAGTGCCCAAGGCCTCAGCGGAGCTGGATAGCCCGCTCGTTGTTGTAATTTGTATATGCCGCGTTTCCCCTGTATCCTGTTCGTGGCCCCCCTTGAGTTGGCGTCTTTCGGCGGAAGCTCTCGACTGTGGTAGACGTAAACTCCGACTAGCCAAGCAGTTACTCAGCCAGCCGGATCTTTTACTGCGTACGCTCGTACTGGTGGAACGGAGTCGGTATAACGGCGGGACTGCGGATGCCGACCGACCAATTAACACGTTTATTCCGGCTTGCTGTGTCGTCTTGCGCCCCTATAGTGTACTTTATATATGACTCTCCCTGTAGACTTGTTTAGTTCCCCTGTTTTTGTTATCGCATGCGATATTATAAAGAGGTCTAACCTGACGGCCGCTCACCTTACCCTCTTTCAACAGCATGGGGAGCGGCAGCACGGCTGCAGTATGGCGGAGCTTGTCGGAAATAGCCTCTGACCCCTGGAACTCGGCTACGCTGCAGCTGCCGGCGCAGTGGCAGACGACTCGCCGACGACGCCAGGCAGCCGCGCAGCGCTGCTGCACTGCTTCGCTCCCCGGTGACGGCCGTCGTCGCAGCCGTAGATTGGTTGAGCGAGGACGGTGGGGCGGGGCGGAAGGCTAAGCAGCGCCTGCTCACCTCTTTGATGCCGACTTGGCCGACGAGGCGACCCTGATGAGTCACGTACGCCTGACTGAGCCGCAGGAGAACGAACAGCGAGTGGATCTGGAACGGACGCGGCGTGCAGAGGTGCGGGCGTCCGTACATCCACGAAGGCGACGCTGCCGCGGCGTCGGCGCTAGAGCGGCATCGGCCGCTCGGCCACGCTCTCCGACCCAACGGCGCCTCCCATCCTTACCTTATGCAGCGAGGTCCTCTGGCTGATCTGAAACGGGGCGGGGTCAAAGTGGACGTCCTTGAAGTCGACCGGCCGATGAAGCTGTTGCTCTTCTTCCTGCATTTTCTGCGAGAGACGCCAGCGCACGGTGCATTAGCTAGCAAGCGCCGCCGCTGCCGAATCTCGGTCGCGATGCTGTAACGGCAGCGCGAGCTAAAATATCCAAGTAATAAATAAATATCTAAAGTATCTAAACAAAAATAAAATATAAAAATAAAAATATCAAAAAATATCTAAAATATCCAAAAATAAAAAATATGGCGGCTGGCTAGTATTCGCGATGATAAGATTATGCGACGCTTTATCGCTGAGGCCATATAGAAGACCGGCGCCCTGAGAAGGTGAGTATTAGAGACCCGGGGTATTGGCATTGGCTCTAACGTGAGCTGTAGGTCACACTGTCGTTGGACATTGCGTCTGCTACCGTTCGCTGAAGTCTCGTGGACTATTCCACATTATGGATACGGACTTGGCATGTTAAGCTGTGAGCGTTCGTCGTCGCCGCTGCCGTGTTCCTGCTACAATGCCGCGTATACTTGCGTGCATGCGTGCAGCACCTGCATGTAGCTAGCCGTGCTACAAGGTTCGGGCGTCACCGGGATTCCTAAGGCTTCGGCTGAGAGTAGCACCGTGTGACGTATGTATGACGTACGAACGAGCGCTGTATTTGTGGCCTAGTCGTGACCGGTGGTGGAAGCCGAACGACACGTTTGTAGCAACGCCGCCTCAGCTACTGAAGGCATCCCATTCGCTTTCGCCCACAATTCACCACCTCACTCGCCGCAGCCCGAGGCTGCGGCGAGTGAGGCGGTGAATTGTGGGATTCGGCTCCTACCACCGACACCCACGCGGAGAGGAAGGGTGCAGACGGACTGGCGTCATCGACATAATACATTGCCGCAACGAGGTGGACGGTCCCTCAACGCTCGCCGCTCGATTTCATAAATCTCTCTCTCGCTCTCTCTCTCTCTCTCTCTCTCTCTCTCTCTCTCTCTCTCTCTCTCTCTCTCTCTCTCTCTCTCTCTCTCTCTCTCTCTCTCTCTATGGGCATTCACCGGTGCTGGCTGTCCGCAGGAAAAGACAGCGAACTTATGTAGGCACCTTGAGAGCGAAATTTTGCCATCCAGCGCGGTTTCACCGCCTCGTTGGTTGTGCTTTTTAATTCTTCAGCTTTATTCTCTTTATTTTAAAGCGGCGCAATTCGTAAATCGCCGCATACAACGCCTCGTGAGCCGTGGTGGTTCACTAGGTAAGGCGATCGGTTGCGTTTCACGATATCAATCCCGAAATCGTGAAATGGGTGCCATTACACTCAGCTAATGTGCGTTTCGTTCGAGAGATGCTGCGGCGACAGCGAGACTCGGTGTTCGATAGGCTCCCGCTTGGTCAGCACGAGGTTTCTTCGCAAAAAGATACGTCCTCGAAACTTGAGCACTCACTGGAAAAACTGTAATTCAGCTGAGAAGGCTTTGCACTTAGGCTGGGACCGCGAGAGCGCGAGACGATCTCTCTCCTTTACTCGGCTCAGTGGGAGCCACTGGATAGCGGGTAGCGGCAGACCAGCGCACGCTCAGCTAGCGGAAGAGGAGCTCTTGCGACGGCGGCAGCAGAGGCAAAGCGGCGGCCGTTGCTTAGAGCGGCGGCTCTAGGTCCTCACCTGCAGCTCCTCCTGAATGTGCAGCGCCTCGGCTTCGACGTCGCTGCTGCTCCTGGGCACTTTTGCTGCTCCTCCTACGGAGCGCCTTCGCCGCCCGAAAATACCTGAGAGAGGAGTGGACACGCGGCTCGACAGCTCGTCCAGCTTAGCTCGATGGCAAACTAGTGCCAGCGACGCGAGTCTCTTTCTTGTGGCACCGCCCACGATCGACAACCTGCCTTCAAAAGCGGCACCATGCATATGTGTGTGCGTCTGTGTGTGTGTGTGTGTGCGATGCTATATAAATCTTAATAATATATGTAAAACATGTATATTTAATAATATTAATACATATGTATAATGCTCCCAGAGAGTTCAATTTCTTTCTGCTGCGCTGTGATGGCATTTTAGGTAAGGCGGTCACTTTGAACGATCTCCGTTCCGAGGTCATGGGTTCGAATACTGCGGTGAGCAATCCTTTATCGCCGCTGCAAGCGGTTGTGATTGCAGTAAAAGGTCTTCTGCCGCATTACAAAAAGAGGCTGTTTAATCAGCTAGTTTTTTCTAGACACTTTATATGTGCATGCACACACACATACATACATACATATATATATATATATATATATATATATATATATATATATAGATATAGGGAGATAGATAGATAGATAGATAGCTATGTATTGCAGTATTGTCGCCTGCTCTATGACGCTACGTCTACGGCACTTCTTTTCTCAAGCGACACTTCTGATTTGGCAGTGCTTCATTGTTTTTATTGATTGCCTGGGATGAAGTCCGTTAACTACCACGTTCGCATCAAAATCTGGCTGCAGGCGGAGAGGGCACAAAAAAAATGCCCCCGTCGCAAGACTAGCTTAGTCTTCGTCGCCTAGTGGAGCTAAACAAAGAGACCAGTCAAGTCTCCTCCGTGACATCGCATTCCTTGTGACCTTGTGGAGTTAACGACATACATCTCACTACTAGATTATTATTTTGAATGTATTGCAATTATGCAGAGAATAATAAGCATACAATATACTAATAGCATTACATTCATAATTACTATGCGAATAATAAATTTAGAGCATCAATACTATAAAGTAGAGCTTGTACTGCAAATGTCGTTCGGGAAAGCATGTATCTAGTCGTATCGGCGGCCAGTGCTTATACTGTTCGCGATCAGGCCTCCAACTGCGCCTTAACGCTGCCAAGGTGCTGGTTTGGTCCAGCGCTGAAGGTGCTCATCCCGACCAAGGTCTGGCTGAGGTCGTGGGCTCGAGCCCGGAGGCATGTGTGAAGCGCCTGAATAGAGATTAAGTTCTCTTAGGGAGCTATACAAATGAATTATATATCATATGTAAGGTCAGAGCAAGTGACCGACTGCTGGTCACAGCCATTTTGCGGATCTTTGGTCGGGAGGGGGCGAGGGACTGTGTTCGACTCACCGCCGACGGAGAGCGTGCCGCTGGTCGTGCTCTCGCGCCTCTTTCCGCCCGCCGCCACTGCCGCTGCACTTCTTGCCGTCACCGCCCCCGGCTCGCTGGCCGAGGTTTGCTGCTCGTCGTCGTCGTCATCGTCGTTGTCGTCGCCGTCGGTGTGAGCCGACACCGTAATGACCGGCGTAATAATGTCCTTCGATGTCGTCGACAGAGATGGCACCAATGAGCGGCCTTCCACCGCTGTAGCCTTCTCCTGAACGCCAGCAAGCGAGACGGTGGTGAGCTAGCCGCAGGGCGCGCGGAGCATGCGTGCTCCGGGGGTCACGTGCTCAGAGAACCGCTTGCGGATTCGGCTGAGCAATGCCGAGCGCTGCCCGGCAACCGAGGACGCTGAAATGGCAGTGCAAGCTAAACCAGCCGGATTGTGGTGGATAATTTTTAGTCGTGATTATGCGATCATACGATAGTTTATAAATGTGGTCTTATAGCAAGCCGGCACCATGAGATAGGCTTGTAGATTAACAATGCTCTCCCAACGAGCACGTACGCCGAAACAGACAGAAAACCGAAGCTCGCTCACAACGATGTGTATTTTCCTAGGCGCCTGCAGCTCTCCCCAAACACAGCTGTTCTCTAAGCCGGCGTTCCTTATTACTGCTCTCACTTCCCTCCCATCCACAGCTCATCTCCGTGGGTTAGCGGGAGGACAAAACCGGCCTGACCGGCCCGTCCCTAGACCACATCAACCAGCTGTACGACCCTGGATCGGTGGAGAGCACTACCGGTCTGCCTGCACAGGCTGAGTGCCGGCGAGCCCAGTGATCGAGGATCGTGCATACACACACACACAAACACGGACTTAATACAAAATCCAATCACAGACTTCTCTACATTATGGATATGAACTTGACATGTTGAGCTGTGAGCGCTCTTCGTAGCTGTCATGTTCCTGATACAATGCTGCGTATACCTGCGTGCATTCGTGCAGCACCTTAATGTAGCTAGCCGTGCTACAAGGTTCAGCCATCGCCAGTATTCGTCGCTAGACTAAGAGTAGCACCGTTACGAGCTCTGTGCTTGCGACCTAGCTCCGAAGTTGGACGCGGAAGCCTAAGCACGTTTGTAACAACGCCCCGTCAACGAGAGCGCCCGGAGAGCCTTTCTACTTCATTCCCTCCCAGTCATGAGCGAGGTTTTGATCGCATAAGAGTTAAGCAACTACGTTCCACAGCCCTGCACAGGCAAATCAAAAGCTGTCTGCAAGAGACAATGGCACTGCTAGTGCATTGTCCGAGGCGTAGAGAAAGCGACAGAAACTGCAGCTCCGCCGATTGACGTTCAACTAGAGGCGAAGAATGGCAGCCGACCTTGCTGACCTTGACAGTGAGAATTTCGGCAGCCATCGTCGTCTGACGAACCAGCAGACGACGATGATGTGCCCTGCTATGCGCACTGTCCGATTTCATGGATTTCAAGGTGAACGCAGCGGCCGCATTTAGCCCCTACGAAGTGGTTGTGTGGTGGCGTTCGGCACTGACGCCGAAGCCCGAGCTGAACAGCCCAGGCTAGAGAGGGAGAGAGAGAGAGAGAGAGAAAGAGAGAGAGAGAGAGAGATAGGGAGAGGAGAGATGGAGAGAGAGAGAGAGAGAGGAGAGATGGAGAGAGAGAGAGAGAGAGAGAGAGAGAGAGAGAGAGAGAGAGAGAGGAGAGAGAGAGAGAGAGAGAGAGAGAGAGAGAGAGAGAGGGAGAGGAGAGATGGAGAGAGAGAGAGAGAGAGGGAGAGGAGAGATGGAGAGAGAGAGAGAGAGAGAGCCGCGCAAGGACGCTGCCGTTGCCTCGGCGGCAGGCAAGTGCCCCAATCCTGGATATGCCGATGCTTTGTCGTGTGCTTATGCATGCAGACACTGTTGCATGCTGCCACTAACCACACTTACATGCTGTGCATGTCACCCATAACAATGTTATTCATGTTGCTTATCAAGCATGATACCGCTCACCATTCGATCGTGTTTCTTTAGCAGCAAATGTAAAGCGCCTAGAAAAAGATTAAGTGCTCTATCGTGTAAAATTATTATTATTAATCCTATCCAGGGTTCAGGCATCTGCTCGGCTCGCTCCGCTCGACTCACCCGCCTGACAATCGCGGCCCGCTGCGCCTCTCGCACCTGCCTGCCTGCCCGCCCGCCCACCCTCGGGGAGGCTCGAGCCGATTTGCGGGCAGCAGCGGGAAATTGCCCCGGCGGCTGGCGGACGCACGCGGCGTAGCGGTGGGCGCTGATCCTACCGCCCGCCTTAAGTGCCTCTCATGAGCCGTGGAAAAGAGCGATGGGCGCTTCCTCTGCCTCGTCTTCTCTTTGACAGGCGGCGAGCGCTCTCGATGGCCGATGTCTTCGGCCGCTGGCGTCGCCGGAAGCGGCGGGCTGCTGTCAGACGCCAAGTTGACCTGCGCACTTCGCTTCTCGCCCAGGTGCCGCTCGAGCACGTCGATCAGGTGATTCCGCTGAACTGAGCCGATCAGAATCCGGGTTTCTGCAGGCGACGAAGAGCACGCCATTTGCTTTCGACGACGAAGAGAGGCCGACTTCTCAGTGGCAGCAGCAGCTGTCGCTGGGGCGTCACTAACTGCTACGTACCTAACTTCGGCGTTACTAACTGCTGCTTAACTAACTGCATCGTAACTAAGTGCTGGTAACCAACTTCGTCTTACATAACTGCTGTGTATATTAACTTCAGTGAGACTAACTGCTGCCTAACTTACTGTGGCGTAACTAACTACGGTGTAAGTAACGTTAACGGCACAAGTACAGTGGCGATGTCCTACGTGGCTGGAGGCGGGCCGCCTCCACCGCCATCGCCGGGGCTCGCGGCGGTCCAATGGCGAACGTCAGACGGGCGCGCCTGCTTGCGCCTGCTTGCACCAAGCAGGCGCTCGAGAGTGCTTGCTTTGCCGGGCGCCGCTTGCGCACCTGAAGCGTCGACGAGCGGGTAGGAGAGCACGAATGGATTGAGGACGAGCAGCTCCGTCAGCTCGTCGTACGTCGAGTGCAGGCTGATGACTTTGGGATCTTTCTGCATGATGTCCTCTGCGTATACGTAGTGCGCCCTGAGCGAGAGCGAGAGCGCGTCAGAGCCAGGCGAGCGAGCGGCTGCGGCGGCGAGCGGCGGCGGCATCTACCGCGTGCGGAGTGCTTTGAAGTCGAAGGGAAATCTTCGAGTCCATCTGCGAAATGGCAGTTCCGCCGGAATAATAGCAAGAATATTAACATTCGTTGCTGCTGGCGTGGGCTTGCTACCAGTATCTTTCATTGTGGTCAATTCCAACCGGCGATTGGGACGTTAAGGACGATGCTGGTACTTCTCACACGTTGGAAACCCTACTCCTTAAAAATGGATGCAATAACCGTACCGCCCGCAGCATCTACACGCAACACGGGTGTCTGCTTTCACGTGACCTTTCAAATTATGAAAACTGTCGCAGCACCGTCAAGTCGGCCTTCTTACAGCTGCATAATATTGTGAACATGTCAGGCAATGATAAGACAATGATACCACATCCACAATAGTCACTGTTTTCCGATATTCTACCGCCGTTGCATTCATGTACAGAGAGAGGGCCTAGCAATTTTTGCAGATGTGTCTATGTAAGTCGGCTTAAAATGCTGTCTTTGGGCTAGCGCGCACCTCTGTAACTTAAAAAAAAACCTATTTAGGACTGCCTTTAGTGGATCCCTGTCCTTCACGTGCTTATGCGTTCTGACACTGTGCATGCTGCCACTAACTATATTTGCATGCTGACCCTGTGCATGTCACCACTAACCATGTTATTCACTTCTCTTTGTTTATCAAGCATGATATTACTCACCATTCAATTACATTTCCCTTTGCAGCAAACGTAAAGCGCCTAGAGAGAGATTGAGTTCTCTGGGGGCGCTTTATCAAGATTATCATTATTATTATTATTATTATTAAATCAAGGCATTCGTCTCATTTTAGACGGATTTAACGAGGCTTACGAGTGAAGCTCCTTCAGCAATGGGATTCGGACTCTGAATAAAAGAAAAATATACAACTACAACTATAAAAAAAAATCCTAGCTGATTAAACAGCTTCTTTTTGTATAGCGACAGAAGAGCCTTTACGGCTATCACCACCGCTTGCAGTGGTGATAAAGAATTGCCCACCGCAGGAATCGAACCCACGACCTCGGGACCGAGGTCGTGAAAGCAACCGCCTTACCTAGTGTGCCATCACGGCTAGGTTAAATGTGCTGAAGAGCCTTTTTGAGAGGCTCTCCATCAACACCGTTCACATTCTCTTTCCATTTCTTTTTTGGCATTTTATTTAATGGAAGCAGCCACTTATTTTAAAGGAAATAAAGAAGCGCCAGGAAATGCGCCTTTAAAAGTTAATAATCAGCCTCAGCTTCAGTCGAGAGAGGCAAAGAGAGAAAGACTGTCAGGCTTGAGGGACGGCAAAAAATGAATGCCGCGCTATTGAACGATGACAATGCAATACACCCACGCTCTTTTGGCGCTTTAGTTTCCCCCAGCTGGTCTCTTTGGGGTGAAGCCAGCGGAAGGGAAGAGCGTCTTCGGAGGCGTGTCGTGCCGCAAACCCAGCCCTCCACCTGTGCTAAAACGGTGGGGGCAAGCTCAATCGGCCAGATAATGATTGATATTAAATCATTCGCGATTCCTAAATTTTAACGGCTAGAACCAGATATCGTGCAGCAACTTATGGCCTGAGCCCCCATAGAAAACAGACGCCGTGTAATGGTGCTTTCGGCGTTGTCAGTGGCATTCGTGCTGATTGAAGCTCTTGGCCGCTTAACTCTTAGCGAACTGAATGGCTGTTGCTGAGTGCCTGTAACCCTTCATTGCCTTCAAAAAGAGCTGCCTACGCTATGGATATGGACATTTTTATAATAAACTATGAGCTCTCTTCGTCACTGCCTTGTTCCTGCTACGTTCGGATTACCTGCGCGCACTGGTGCAGCACTTACCAGTCGTTAGCCGTGCTACATGATTAAGCTATTACCAGTATTCATCACGTGTCAGTATTCGTCGGCTAAGACTGGCACCCATTACAAGCACTGCATTTGTGGGCCATTTTCTGGCCAAATGTGAAGGTCGCACATCCCGCTTGTAACATTTGATTTCGGAAGTGTGGGATAACTCGTAAAGAACATTACCAGTCATCTTGCACCAATGCCAATACTGGTGACTTTATCGGTGAACTTTGAATCTGAAAGACGGAGTTCTCTTAATTGGCGCGTTTAAGCTATAAACTGGGTGCAATATTTAGCCTTTGAAGGTGGAAGTACCTGCCTGCTGTGCTGAACTTGGGGATTCAGAAACTTATCCTGCTGAACTTTTGGGAAGTTTGATGCAGTACTCAGCCCGAATGGCGAAGACTATTTTCTTGACCTTTCGCAACCGATGAAAATATGCTAAGGCTGCGGATGTAACGAGGTGGTACCGGCGACTGAGCCGCATATAGAAATATTTAGATATACTAGTGCGGAAAGTGTGGATGCCCGCTAGGCAGAGATACGCCGACCTCTGAAGCGTAAGCTTAAAAACGTCCACAGGCAGTGTCAAGGCCAACCAGCGGTGAGTTGAGAGTAGTGCTCGAGACTGCCGCAAGACTAAAAACTTAGTGCGCCAACAGAACTAGGAGGCTTGAGGAGCTTGCTTGCTACTGGTAATCTAAAAGACGTCGAGGAAGATTAGTTTAGCGCGC
>WPIO01000243.1:22500-100000 GCA_009760855.2 Cristatella mucedo
TCCACGACACGCGAGCCGCCACCTCCTCGTCGCTGGCCGCTTCTGGCAGCGGCAGCGTGAACGCCTTGTCGCTGAACAGCTGAGTGACCACCAGCCTCGTGTTGAGCTACGGCACATCGAGCGGCAGCAGCCCACTGAGCGGAGCTCGCCTTGATGATCGGGCGATCGACACGTCGCGACGTCGCGGAGGAAACGAGTGGCCCCTGGCCACAAGGCCCCAGCCGACGCCATTCTGATATGGGTGTCGGCAGAGCGCGACGGCCAACAGCGACGATTGCTTGCCGGATCGAGCGAACCCTTCGTGACGGACCACTGCTCCGAGTTCCTATCGCTCCCTATACTTCCTGACGCGCTCCTTCCTGCCGCCCTCCATCTTGCCACTCTCCTTCCTGCCGCTCTCCTTCTTTTTACTCTCCTTCCTGCCGCTCTCCTTCCTGCCGCTCTCCCTCCTGCCGCTCTCCTTCCTGCCGCCCTCCATCTTGCCACTCTCCTTCCTGCCGCCCTCCATCTTGCCACTCTCCTTCCTGCCGCTCTCCCTCCTGCCGCCCTCCATCCTGCAGTTCTCCTTCCTGCCGACCTGCATCTGGTCCCATGGTCTTCGTTCCCGTGCCAAGGCCTTCATGTGAATACCTTTGCGATCATACCCACGAACTAACCTCTGGAGCCCCGCCAGGCTCTAATAAGTCTTCGGTGACTGCATTAGGATGACCACGTGCTCGTAATCTAGGTGTCGTGTTCGACAGCTGCCTCAATTTCAAAAGCTTCATTCAGAAGACTGCCTCTACAGCTAGCCATCACATCCGATCCCTATCCAAGATTAGAAGCTGTCTCCCACAGTGGCTTGTATAAAATTTAACTAGCTCTTTAGTTCTGTCTCAGCTTGATTATTGTAATTCCCTTTTGGCAGGGCTGCCAAAGAAAGCTATTATGCCACTACAGCGGGCTATGAATATGGCTGCAAGGCTGGTCTTCAAGTCCCAGCGGTTTGAGCACGTGTCACCTCTGCTGAAAGAGCTAGGATGGTTGCCGGTTGAGCAAAGGATACAGAGCAAAGTTCTTACGCTGACCCACAAGGCCCGCCACGGCTTGGCTCCTTCGTACCTAGCTGAACTTTTGCATCAGTTTCAGCCTGTTCGTGCCCTTAGGTCCTGTGTGGACAATAAATTAGCTGTCCCATTCCTCCGCTTAAAGACAGTTGGCGACAGAAGCTTTAGCTCTGCAGGTCCTAGACTGTGGAACTCGCTTCCACAATTCTTACGCAACGACAACTACTTTCCAACTGCCGACTATGGCACATCTTTTTCAGCGGTCCTGAACTGCTGCTTCTATGCTACTCACTACCTCAACTGCTCTCCTGACTCTGCTATGCTTCCCACTTTCTCTTTGCTGCGTGAGACGAAGTCTGTTGGGTACCGAATGCGTGCCGAAAGCCGCCTAGGCTGTGAGTGGGCTATACAAAACTCTTCTGCGTAACACCCACATGGTCTTTATGACTTTGTGGAGTTACTGACGTAGATACATTTACATTACATTACATTACCGACAAGCAAATCACGAGCACTTCCGGAAAGCCAGTACTAGACTCGTTCACGCTCAGACCTGTCATCGTATCATCAGCAGACCAAATGAAGAGACATGGTGAGTCGAGGTACAGCACCAGTTAGAAATTCTACTGTATGCAAAGATTTATTGTATTTCCACATGCAGTGTGTATCAACCTATAGAATTTTGGACAGCTCTCTTGGTATCAGCCTGGGGTAAAGTGCTCGCACTTCGTCACCCAGGTCGCGGGTTCGAGTCCTGCTGCAGACAATCCTGAATTGGCTGCTGCTCCCAGGATAGTAGTCGCGAACGTTGTCCTCCCGCTACATAAATGATGCTGCTTGGATCATCTACTCTACTTTTTAAATGCATCTACTTCCGTGATTCCTGCACGTTCCGTTACAATACACATATTTTTTTCACTCGTCGGGTGCTTGCAGCTAAGTTATGTGGCCCAAATCAGGGCCATCTTAGCATTGATAAAAGTATGACAGAATAAATAGTTCACTCGTTTAAGGCGTTGTGTCTATGAAACTGAAAATCCCTTCATTTATTTCAATGACATCATTAGTAAAGTGCTTAGAAGGAGATTAAAATCTCGCAGATCGCCGTACAAGTGTTTTGATTTTAATGTTATTATTCAGGACTCCCGACCAATGCCCTTAATTGTCTGCAACTGCTGCAAAACTCTGCAGTTCACCAGGTCTCTTTGCAACGGTGTAGCCGCCACATCAAGCAACTTCTTTGTGAGTCATACCGACTCCCTATCGAGCATTGAGTCGACTTCAACATCCTCGCTGATGCGTCACTTCTCTCTCTCTCTCTCTCTCCCTCGCCTCAGTCTGGCTATCCGAGCGCCGTGCTCCTCGTGGCTCCAGCGTGCTCTCGTACCGCCCGCCTCTCTGAAATTGGTCAGCTCACCGTCCCTCGCACTAAATTCGATTCGCTGGGCAATCGAGCATTCAGCTTGCCCCCGGCACCGAAACTCTGGAAGTCGCTTTCCGCTACGGCGAGCACCTGCAATGACCTTGCATCCCAGCTAATCACGCTTAGCTTTCTTTTCGTCCCACTGGACGCTTCACTTTTTTCTGGTTTAGCATTCCGTTCATGCCTGTGGATTATTTAGAGCCTGTTAATAGCCAAAAAGGGGGGGGGGGGGTTCTTAGCGGCTGCTCTGAGTGCCATTATGTCTGCTTTTGCATGCTACGTTTAGCTTAATGCTTGTTTGTTATCGTGCAGCATGAGTTGTTAATTGCATGGATGGAGATTAAGTTCTCTTAGGGTGCAATGCTATACAACTAAGATGACATTATCAGCATTATAATCTACATAAATTATAGTCAAAATAAACAGTAATAGCTGAAATAAAAGATCTCTTAACATTGCAGTAAAAATTACTGTAATCTTGAAGCGAAATCAGCACGTAAAAAGAAGTCACTTCTGATTCTCTAGCGGTACTGACTAACGGAAAGAGACCAAATTTGAACGTAAATGCAGAATGCCAGATGCGTACAGATAATTGAAAATTAAATTCACTGAAACGGCGTAAAAATTAACTTTAGGTTTTTTGATAAGAAAATTATTGGATGTATTAAAAATATTTTTTCAAGTATTTTTACTTTTACTTTTTCTTAAGGATTTTCATGCATTAAGAAAGACCAACAGGATTTCTCGTCAGTGAGGCAGGTTAAAAAAAAACAGTTGAGCGGTTGATTACTCAGGCTGACCTTTCAAAGTAGAGTTGAAATTCCGCGCGGTTTTTAATGGGTTTACATGTATATATATATATATATATATATATGTGTGTGTGTGTATATATATATACATATGTATATATATATATATATATATATATACATGTGTGTGTATATATACATATGTGTGTATATATATATGTGTGTGTGTGTGTGTGTGTGTGTGTGTGTGTGTGTGTGTGTGTGTGTGTGTGCGTGCGTGTGTGTGTGTGTGTGTGTGTGAGAGAGTGTGTGTGTGCTTGCTGGGCCTAAAAGCCACAGCTCACGGCTCAGGTAGACGGAGATTAACGGCGGCTGGCTCAGAAGAGATTGCACCCGAGCTACTCGTAGATAAAACAGAACTTCACAATCACACGATCACGCCTCGTGTCGCTCGATGAGTGCAGCCTGCACAGTCGAGCGAATACCGCAGCTGACGCCAATGCGCACTCGACAGACTTGAGCTGTCGCCTGTCCTTGACTGCCTCACGGCTGCCTTTGAGAAGACCCACCACACAGAGTATCATTTTTCACAGTTATACAATCACCGTGCAACTCATGGCGGATTGTCGTGGATTTTTTCTTCAACATGTGACGCGTCATTTATCTAAAAAGCTGCGTTTAGACTGTCGACTTTTCTCCTAAATCGGTACCGATTTTGGACCAATTTCCAACTGGTTTGGGCTACTATGTTTGCCATACATCACCACATTTCTGAAGGAGCTAAGTTGGCAAACTCTCAGTAAAAAGAATCCGTTTCTACTCTTTGGTTCCTAAATGGATCAGCCGACCAATCGAAACTCCAGGATGTGTCGCTTACATCCCACTGCCAAAATAACAAATGGCTGCCGTTCGTAGGCTCTAGTTTTATTGAGGCATTAAGAGCGAGTCTTTTAACACCGGATACGTATGCCCTTTAGCCATAAAACAAATTTTCTAATAAGAAGACGTCTTGCGCCTTTTAATCAAATCCACCAACAGCCGTGACACGGCGGACATTGCGTAGCACTGTACACCCGAAAACTCGTAATGGCACATACTACTTAGCGCTATGTACTTTCCCGAAAAAATCTCTTTCGTATGCTTATCTTTCTTTTATTTATATTATTCTCACATTCACTCTGCAATGATGACTGCAGCGGTGATGTCAATGTCTGCTGCGGGTCACGTTTTGGCGGCTTTCTGGGGAACCTCCTTTCATGCCAGCTTCCCACAATAAAAGAGCAGGGCGCTGTGGGCGCGCCTAAGTTGGCTATCAAATTGCCGGTGTAAAGGTCGGCCTCAGTAAGGAGGAAATTTGTTAGTGTTACGCAGCTTTTTGGTCGATCTAGAATTGCAGTCATCGGTTCAGGACCGGTTCTCTTGACCTCGCCACTCTGGCCGACCTCCACGCCTCACAAGTGGACGACTGTGGGTTCGGCTGCCATCTCAGCGCCCACGTTGACACGGTAGTCGGCCGTACCCGTACTCCAAAATCTCCCTGACCGCCCTACTCGTTCTACGAGTTCACCCCGACCGCAATACTTGACCCCTGGCCGCACCTCGACCTATTGCCATCCAATCAGAACCTAGTCGTCTATCCAGTCGCGGTCGCCGAGCCGAGACGCTAACAAACGACGAATTGTGCGAAACGAGTTCTCCTCTTGTGAATTCTTCTGCCTGAGAATCCGGCGACTGCAGAGCGGGAGCCGTTTAACCCTCGCTCCCAAACTCGGCACGATCGAATGGAGAAGCATTGCTGGATCTGGATTTGAGCGACTGCCGGAGGGCGCGCGAGCGCTCGAAGTGCACCCGCGAATCTCCGGGCGCAGGACGGCGGAGACGAACGACCGGATGTCGGTCGGCTTAGCTGAGTACAACTCATGACTTGCCAAGCCACAGCCGTGTGCGGCAGAGCGCCGGGAGGGGGCGCTGGAGCAGTGCTGCAAGCAGCCAATGAACGACGACTTTTCAGCATTGCAAAGCCCTTCCCTGAGTCGTTAAAGCGCCCTGCCGCTGCGAAAGCTGGCAGGCGAGAAAAAGGGGTGGGGCGTAGTCGACGCTGCGCCGCTCGAACAAATTCGGCGCGTCCGCCGAGTATTGGAGAAAAAGCTGATGCGGCGGTAGCGACAGCGGCAGCGGAAGCAGTGGCATCCGAGAGCTCTACGTACCCTTCCGCCGCAGTACTGTCCGAGCAGCGGCGGAAACGTGAGTGTAGCCACCAGAGCAGACACGGCGAACGGGTACAGCAGGCGGCTGCAGAGAAAGCAGAGACCGAGCGGCCCTCGTGCGCCCCGCAATTTCGATCCACCATCGCAGCAGCGGTAGCTTTGCCGAGAAGCCGCTCTCCCGCCGCCGCCGCCGCCGCCGCCGAATGCTCGCTCGAGCAGCGCCCGCGGGGCCCGCTGCCCGTGAGAGCACCGCATAGCGAGCCTCGCCTGGTCGGCCAGGTGGAGAGTGCAGCTTACTTCCGTTGCAGGAACGCCGACAGCTTCTTCTGCGACCGCACGAACAGGATGAGCCCCCGATGCATGCAGACGAAGAGGGCGCCGCCGACACCGCACAGCACCCTGCACGCACGAATGCGCACGCGCGCGCCGATACGACGGTTGCCTTGACCGGGCTTGAGCGATACGCTGCTGACACAAGGAGCCGGGGGGGGGGGGGCGTTCGCCCGCTCTCTCGCGTGTGCCACTCGATGCGCCGAACGGCTTCACCGAAGCGCGAGCCGTGTTCAAAGGGCGGTGGTGGCTGGGCATCAGCAGCAGGCGCAGGTCAGCCAGCGGTCGCACGCGGCAGCGTGACTTGAACGCTCATGGCACCCTCGCGCGTACCCGATCACGGAAAATGGAATGAACTCGAGTATGTCGTACGGGAACTCGAGCACGTTCAAGGTCGTCTTCACGAGCGAGCTGATGGTCATCTCGTACTGCACAAAGACGGCGATGAGGCGAAATACGGTCGTGCCGCAGATTGTGCAGAAAAAGGCACGCCAATAGTTCTGCACCTCGAAGAACGTCGCCGTCAGCTCGACGCTGAAGAGGACGCCTGCCGGACGAAGGCGCACGTTGCGCGAGCGAGCGCGTCGCCGCGTCGACGCAGGCGCCGCCGCCGAACTGCCTGCGCAGCTGCTGCGGCGGCCGCCCTGCCCGCAGGCGGCAGCGGCTGGCGCCTGGCGGGCGCGCGGAGGCGCGACCGCCGCGGAGCGCTCGCTCGCTCGTTCTTACCCGACACGGGCGACGCGAACGTGCACGCGATGGCCACGGCCACCGCAGCCGCCAGCATCTCGAACCGCCGCGTCTCGTTCTGGAACGACGGAGGCGAAGCGGCGGACGTGAAGCGAAGAGCGGAGAGGCGAAAGGCTCGGCGCGCGCGCCCTTCGCCTCGGCCGCAAGGTACCCGGGCGATGGGGCGAGGGCGCGGCTCGACTGCCGCCAGGCGACAGTCGACGCCCACGTGCTGACCGAAGCACGCGGGCCTCCGGGGCGGCGGCGGCGGCGACTGTGGTAGCCTTAACTTCGATAGCTCCGGAAGAAGCGCGACCTCTTAAAGTAGCGCATTGAATAGTAACTAACCGAGCCCGGAACTAACGTTCACGTTCGCTATCTCGTTAGCTGAGCTCGATCTTGCGAGGAGGCGCCAAGCTGTACAGCGCTTACGGCAGGCTAGCGAACCTTTCCAGACGGCGGCTCAGCCGTCTGTCAGACCAGGGCTTCTTGCTGCGAGCTTCAGCGCGCGTTCGGCTTTCGCACATTCGCACGCTTTTTGCGGCTACGCGCGACGCGCGACGCGCCGGCGGCTCACCTGGTAGATGCCTTGGAAAAGGACGAACCGTTTGCACAGCATGTGCGTGATGCACGCGGATATGCAGGCGAGGATGCCCTTCAAAAAAGAGACGAGCCGGGCGCTCACGCTGTCGAGCGTCGCAGCTCTCGGCAGTGCGACGTCGGCCCGACGCCTGCAAGCGAGCCTGTGTGCTCTGGCTGCTGCTTATTTCCGCTTTGCGCGCCACCTGGCGAGCGGCTCTCTGAAGAGCAAGCGCGAGGGCGCTTCTGCAGCGGCTTAAACAAAGCATTAACGCTATTCTTCCGCGTGGCACCCTGAGCGAGCCGAATCTGTACCTGCCCAGGCGCTTCGCATATGCAGCGGGGCTCGAGCCCGCGACCTTGGTCGTCCAAGGGAGACACATTGACCTCGGCGGTTGAAGGCTAGCACCGTAGCCACTGGACCGAACCAGCACGTTGAAGCTTTAAGTTCTTGCACCGGAATCGCTCGTCCACTTTTTCCGCGCGACTCCCTTCGCCACGCTGGCAATAGTCCCGTCTAATCGCAGCGTGGTAAGTTAATTTTCCGCAGGAAATTGTTACATCATTGCACAAACAGCCAAGCTAATTGACCTCTTCTCTCTCTCTCTCACACACTCTCTTCTATGTCTGTCTGTCTGTCTGTCTGTCTGTCTGTCTTTCTGTCTGTCTGTCTGTCTGTCTGTCTCTGTCTCTGTCTCTGTCTCTGTCTCTGTCTCTGTCTCTGTCTCTGTCTCTGTCTCTCTCTACTTTCGTCACTCTTTTCTCTTCTCGATGCGTCAATTTGTGACTCGAAGGGCACTCTCTCGCGTCTGCAAACTCGTGAGTCCTCCTCGGCGGCGAGGTCGCGAGGGTTAGGGGCCAGCGGTTCGCTGACGTCGTCGCGGGCCCCGACGCTTCCGGCGCCGAGGCGACCCTACCCGGAGCTCTCTGCTGTGGCTGCGGTGGCGGCGGCGAGTCACCGCCGCTCATCTATGTCGACGTCGCGTATAAGCTTTTTCCGACGCTACGGAGCGCGCGCGTCGCATTTGTTCTCAGCTCATCGGCCCAGAAGCAGCGTCAATCGGCAGCCTGGTCCCTCCGGGGCACTCCTTTTGTAGGTCTCTCTCTCTCTCTCTCTCTCGAGGGGCGCCAACAATCAACTAGCGCCAGCTGGCGGAAGATGGCGAAAAATAAAGCCTTTGCCTTCACTGGCGGTCGAATCACTGCGCAGTGTCGAGAATTTTCACCATGCTCCGGATCAAAGGTCAAATTTTGATCCGGATCAAAGGTCGAATTTTGCAAACTGTTGTGGAATCAATGTCAAAAATGCAGCCATGAGGTAGAATTAGCACGAAGAAGCTGTATTTGGTGCCAATCATTTATGCAGTCACTTTTTCCATTGCTTAGAAACAAGTGCGAAGTGAAGTCTGGTGGTTTCGAGTGGCCTTCGAGTTGCTATACGCCTAGAAGGATAGTTTCTGGCAGCAGAGTCTGAACATGGTTAAGTCAGATTTAGTGAACGTGCCGAGTATACCCTCTCAAAAAATGCATCTTAATGACTGTTTCTGGAATTTCATCGGAGCTAGTCGTGGTTCAAGGAGTCCGTTATTGCGCACACGCAGAATTACGCAAAACTTGGTTCAAGACCGTACAAGAAAGTCAGTGTCCAAAAGTAATAATAAGAATATTAATTTTTTTCAGTTTAGCCCTCAGAGAACTGACTCTTTCTAGGCTCTTTAAATGTGCTACTAAAATGGAACCATGACATTATATTTAGCATTAAAATGCATGGTGTCACAACTGATAATATGGCTAGTGATGGTGACGTGCATAATGTTAGCACGCATAAGCATAAAGAGGACAAATAATCACATAGACCAGATGCAGATGCTGTGAGGAGCAGCTGCATTTTCGCTTCTCTGTAAACGTCAAGCCAGAGACGTTGGGCGTGAGCTCGACGCCTCTGGGATGTATGGACTAAAGGTACGGTCTCTTTAGGATAATAAGATTTCAGGTTGAGGTTTGAGGATTTCAGGTTGAGGTTAGCTGCACAATTTCAGTCACGAGAGCTGGTGGTACTATGTCCTGTGCGTACTTGCTGACATGCGTGCTGACACTGTGCATGCTGCTAACACTGGCTATACTTTGCATGTTGATACAGTGCATTTCACCTGTATTCATGCTTCGCTTCATCACGCCGCGCATGCTACCACTACCCTTTCGATAGGGCTTGCTTTACAGCATGTGCAAAAATTCTAGCAAGAGAGATTAAGTTCTCTGGTGGCGCTATACAAATGTATTACTATTATCATTCTTAACAGTATTACATGTGTATCAACTCGTTAGTTATAGTTAATACAAATAGTAAAAATAATAGGTCGTTTCAAAAGCGCCGGGGAAATTCAAGGTAATCGCTTGGTTCTCAGGGTGCGTACAGTTTTTATAATAGTTATTACTCATTACATACATAATAGTTGTTACGCATTACACACAGGCATGCCGCTCCTCCCCGCCATTAATCCCGCTCGACCTCGACGTTGCGTAGTGGCTTGCCAAGAATTGAGTCACCGCAGCGCAACGATGACCCGAGAGGATTCCTATGTCAGGACCACTCTAGGACAAAGAGTACCTTTGCATATTGCATGTGTTAATGGGTAATACAGATAATAATAAATTTATTTAAATCATAATAAGGCAACTGCATGGTTTTCCAAAGATTAAATTTTTTTCTGGGCACTTTAAGTATGCTCTAAAGGAAGTAGGTCAATATGGTTGGTGCTATCACGCACAGTGTCAGCCCGTGCAAGCGCACAAAGTTTTTTCGCACGAAGTATTTTTTGAAGTTAATTCGCACGCATCCAGAAAATGCTGTGAGTGGCGTGTGCATTTTAAACTTCTTCTTAAATACGATCAAGTCAGGAGATGTCGTGACTTCAGTCGGAAGTGAGCTGCAGGCTGAGGCAAAATAAGAACTGCGGTCACTTTTTCATATGATTAAAGTTTGGTTATAAGAAGTGGCGAGCCAAAATTTTTATCTAGAGCGATGGACAAGAACCGCATAAGAAAATTGTCAGGGGCAAGACCCGCAAGATTTTATGTAATCAGGGCTATAATCGTAATTAATGAAAATTACTAGCACTAAATCACAGTGCTTATTCGCAATAAACTTGGTGGATACAAATCGAGCGAAAACAGGACGTAATTTTGTCGCTGGTGACGGTCGGGGTGTAGGGAATGGAGGGCCGCCCAGGTTGCTGCCCCTCCCCTCTATAAAAAACCAGTATCTGCCCCTGTCCCCCTGTCCCCATGTCCCCATGTCCCTCTGTCCCCCTGGCTAGAGCCATGCCTGGCTAGGTAAACCAGTGGCAGAGCTCTAGCCATACTTGGCTAGAGCTCTGCCACTGGTTAGAGAATGGATCCGTTTGCTCAGCCGAACTGCAAACAAGCTCAGGACGGGCCCGGGCTGAGACGTGCGACCACCGCATGGCGGAAAATCGTCTCACGTAGTGGCCGCGGCCTGGTGAGCCGCGATGGCACACTAGGTGAGGCGGTTGCTTTTCAAGACCTCGGTCCCAAGGTCGCGGGTTCGAAACCTGCCATGGGCGATCCTTTATCGGCACTGCAAGCAGTGGCGATAGCCCTAAAGCCCTCTTCTGTCGCTATAGAAAATAGGCTGTCAAATCAGCTAGTATTTCTGTCTCCGCTCCTTGTAGGCTCGGCTCCGCGGCCCAGCGAAGCCTTCGCTCCGATCTTACCGCTCGGCCGGCACTTACCCCTTTGCCGAAAGGCAGGCCGGAAGACATGGCGGCGCAGCCCGCGAAGAACTTGGCCAACATGGACTTCCACGAAAGGAAGTCGTGCAGTTCGACGCCGCCCAATATGGCCTTCATTTCCGGCATGCCGGATCCTGAAACGGCGCAAACAGCTCTCGGTCTCGCCGCCGTCTTCCGGCGGCGAGGAGCGGCGACGAGCGGCTGCGCGGCGACGGGCTAGCAACCGCGACTCGAAGCAGCTCGAGCGCTCACCGGCCGCCTGCGGGTTCACGATGTGCACAATGCCCGCGCCGAGCACGCAGAAGGAGGAATGGTAGAAGATCCAGACGCCGTACTGTAGCCAAACGGAGACGTCCGCGGCGGCGTCGAACGAGAACATCCGGGCTGCAACAACCGCCGGCGACCGAATGCGGCGCCGCGCAGCGAGGGCCTTCGGCTCGCGCCTCGCGTCTCAACCGGCGTCCACCTCGTCGGAATCGCGGCGGCCAGCTGCGGCTGCGTCTTCGCTGCTTCTCTGCAGCGCCCGCGCTCGCTCGCTGCTCTGTACCTCTGTACGCCAGGCTGGCGACGAAGTCCATGAGATAGCCAACGACGGCCACCACGACGCCGATGACAATGAGCAGCACCCAGTCTTCGCCCACGCGGTGCACGCCGTCCGCGAAGAGCCGCTGCAGTCCTGAGAGGCGGCGCGGCATGACGTGCGTCGCGACGCACGGAACTCGAAGCGAGCGGGTGCGGCGACGTGCGAGCGGGGCCGGCGTCGGCGGCGGCGCTGCGAGTGCGGCCGACTGTGCGGGCGAGCGGGGCCGGGCGCCGCCAGGCGGCGTCCCTGAGCGAGCGTCCCTGAGGAGCGGCGACGGCGGCGGCGGCGAATGATTTCACATCCGCTGTGCCGGCGAGCGCATCGAGCGGAGCTCGGACGCGAGCCGCCGACTCGCGCGCGCGCAGGCTTGCGCCGGAAGCTCGGAAGCCGACGGCCGCGCCCGCGGTCTTCTTACTCGCGAAGCACCGGTAGGCGGAGTTGCTCTCCAGCCGCTTCCGGTCCCGCTGCTGAGCGCTTTTCTTCTTGAGGAGGGCTTGGTGGATCCTCTGCTCTTCGGCCTTGTGCCGCGCCGAGTCACCGAGCTCGCGCGTGTAGTGCCCGGCGATCTGCACCGGAAGAGAGCGGACGATGCAAATGGCGGCACCGTCGGTGGAGGGAGCGACGACTCGCGGCGACTCGGAGGCCTCAGTCGCAAGAGGGCGTGGCCGAGCGCCGAGCAGCGGTGACGGACGGCCGGCTGCTCAGAGCTCCGAGAGCGGCAGAAGCCGAACTGGCCTATCGTGAAGTGGCTCAGCTGCAGGAAGCTGGAATCAGCTGGAAGCAGCTGGGTCGCCTGACGCAGCAGCCAGACGCGGGCTGCCCAAAATGGCCAGCGACTCCTCGAAGGAGTCCAGAACGAGTGAATTGCTGCCGGTTGAGTTGCTGCCCCACCCGTTGTTTCTGCTCCCCAAGTGAGTGAATTTCATTTAAGTTCAATATGTGCTTCCTCATCCATCGTACAGTCAACCTGTTAGTTGCTGATTCTTTCGTTGTAGTCGTAAGGTATATACCATATTAGACGCAATCAACTGCCAACTCCGTTCAGTCGCCACTTAGGTTATCGTGTAGCGACTTGCAACGAGCATGGATGGAAATTAAGCACTTTTAGGGCGCTATGGTAATGATATATTATTTATTTATTTGCATTAACTATAATTGAAGAGTTCGGTACTTGGTTTATTCATAGTTAATAACCAAGTGATATACATTTTTGTCTACTGGGTCTCTCGCTATCCCAATTTCTCAGTCTATTTTTTCTCTCTCTTCATATATATATATATATATATATATATATATATATATATATAATGTGATGAAATGTATCTCCGTCTGTAACTCCACAAAGTTATAAAGACCATATGGGTATTACGCAGGAGAGTTTTGTATAGCGCACTTGCAGCCTAAGCGGATTTCGGTACGCATTCGGTAGCCAACAGACTTTGTCTCACGCAAAAAAGAGAAAATGGGAAGCGTAGCAGAGTCCGGAGAGCAGTTGAGGTAGTGAGTAGCATGGAAGTAGCAGCTCAGGACCGCTGAAATGGATGAGCCATAGTCGGCAGTAGGAGAGTAGTTGTCGTTGCGTAAAAATTGTGGAAGCGAGTTCCACAGTCTAGGACCTGCAGAGCTACAGCTTCTGTCGCCAAAGGTCATTAAGCATTATATATATATATATATATATATATATATATTATATGTGTGTGCGTGTGTGCGTGTGTGCGTGTGTGCGTGTGTGCGTGTGTGTGTGTATGTGTGTGTGTTTGTGTGCGCGTGCGCGCGCGTGTGCATGTGTATGCGTATGGTTTTGTGTGTTTGTGTTCAAATGTATTAATTCTGTCTGCCTTTCTCGCACTCCTTGTCTCTTTCTCCTTACTTGTCTTTGTCTCTATTTCACTGTCATATCTAATGCTCTATATTTGTCTGGCTCAATTTCTTCGCGTCTGTCGTCGTCACCTCTACCTCTGACTCTCTCTGATTGTCTTGTGGTCTCTCTGACTGTCTGACTCTCTCTTTCCCTCACTTCAATCTCTCCCTCTCTCTTTCTCTCTCTCTCTCTCTCTCTCTCTCTCTCTCTCTCTCTCTCTCTCACCCTCTCTCTCCCTCTCTCTCTCTCTCTCTCTCTCTCTCTCTCTCTCTCTCTCTCTCTCTCTCTCTCTCTCTCTCTCTCATTCACCCTCTCCCACTCGCTCTCTACCTCTCTCATTCACTCTCTCCCTCACTCTACCTCTCTCTCCCTCACTCTCTCTCTCTCTCTCATTCTTCCCTAGCTTCTACTCTAGCATGACGAGGTGAGCATGCAAACTGGTGTTGAGACAGATCTGGTAAGTGACTGGGTGGATAAATAACGACCAGGTTAGGGTGGTGCAGCGCCAAGGAAAATGGCTTGATGCACACACACACACACACACACACACACACACACACACACACACACACACACACACACACACACACACACACACACACACACACACACACACACACACACACACACAATATATATATACCTGTATATATTTATATCTAAACATGAAATATTTTAGTGACATAATCCGATTTACCTCCATAAACAAACAAGACACACACGCACGCACTGTATTGTTTACTGAAGGTAGAGGTAAGGCGATTCGACCAGCCGATAATGTTTTCCATAATAGAAGGAAGTGTTCATTGACCTCGGCTACGGCCTTTCTGGGCCACACATTTCCGCCCTAATCGGGTGAAGTAGAAGTAAGTCGTCGCAATTACAGCTCTCGCCGTCACGTGCTCTCTCGCTGCAAAGCGGCAGCCCGAAGGACCGCTCTTCCGGCGACTCCCTTACGAATCCTTCGAGCAACTCGCGACGGCGAGCACACCAAGGCCAAGGTCACCGACGGTGAATCCGCAAGACCCGCAGACTGGCGCCTGGCCTCGAGCTGGCGGCTACGAGTAGCCCTATCCGGCCGGCTGCCGCCACCGCCGCAGCCGTCGCCGCTGCTCGAGCGACCGCGGGCTTCGGGCAGCACGCCGCATGAGCGGACAGCAAAAGCCGCTCGTTCGCGGTCGCATGCGTCCGCTAGAATGTTGCAGCATTACCGCTCTACAAATCATCGGCACGCCGAGCGGCCACGGGCCCTGCCGATGTAACCGTCTGCGTGCCAGGGCTCGACGGCCCACTCACTTCCGCCGCGTGAGTACCTCGCTTGCGAGCCAACGCCCTGCCAGCAGCCAGTAGGGGGCGCTGGCTTACCGACGGCTCGTAAAAATGGCACTCAGGCGATAACTCGCGAGCCTACAGAGGCGGCGGTGTCTCAGTGCGCTGGTCGGGCCTCAGTCGAGAGCATTGCGGAGAGAGAACTGATTGCCCCTTTCAAGCTACTTTGTAATCGATTGCAGACAGCGAAAGCTGTACAGCTGCCATGGTGTGTTTACGCGAGGTCAAACGGCACGACGTCCGGAACGGGGTAGTCGATGTCGACGCCGAGATACGAAGGACGTCGACGATCAGGGGAAAAGGAGGAAGGAGATGTTGGTGAGGATGCGAGCGCTTCACGCGAGCCACTTCCGCGTTCACAGCGCCCTATCTGGTATGCCGCTAATTCCCGAGAACGAAGCGGTCTGTCGCTACAGAATAATAACGTCAATAATAAGAATAAAAATAATTATACAATAATTGCAAGAAATGTGTGTACTGTCCACAAACGACTAAATTTGTTTAGGCATTTTACATGTGCTGCGATAATAAGCCAAAGTTGATTAAGTAAAGGCACTGTGTCACGCACTACTCCCCAGCCGAAATGCAAATTCTGCTAAATGGCATGCCGCTTAAGGTGGCGCAAAACAAGTCAGCTGAGCCAACTCGCGCTGCGAAATCATCGCATTCAGCAGCCCGGCTCATTTTTCGCACCGCTCTCGCCGCTGAGATGCATAAGCGAGTCAGTCGCGTATCGGGTCGCTAACATTACCGCGTCAACCGCTCTGCCGCCGGGCGCCGCGACGCACCCGCCTGCAGCGGAATGCAGCCTCTGGTGCCTCTGCATTCTTCCGGCCGCTGCGCGCGCCGATCGTCCCGGCGCCGATCCGGCGCCGATCTGTCGCCGTCGAGGCGCTCTCGAGCGCACGCGCGCTGCGACGGTCATCGAAGGTCCGAGTGCGCTGTCCGCGGCAGAGGCGGGCAGGCTCGCGTGTCCGGTAGCAGGCTCGAGCGCACAATATCGCCGGGCCGCTCCTTCTGCTGCCGACTAGCGGGACTTACGACAAGTTCGTTCGGCACGCCGGAAGCGTCCCGCCACCCGGTCGGAGACCTCCGCGCCGCCGCGGCCGCCGCCCCTGCGCCGTCGCCGCTGACGCAGTCGTTGTTATTACGGTCCGCTTGGTCGACCGACCGTACGTTTGCCGGCGGCGGCAGCACCTCAGCCTCACCGACCGCCGCGGCGGTCATCCGCTGCGGCCGCGACGCGACGGCGGCCGCCGCCGCCGTCGCGGCTCGGCGAGTGCATTTCCCCGCGGGCAGCTGGCGCGCTCGCCGCGGCGGCGACGTGGCAAAGGCCCGCGAGACGTCGATCCTCGCTCATTACAAGGCGGTCGAGGGATGGGAAGGAATGACAATGTGCGCCGATGGATTCGCTTTGGCGGCTATTGACTTCTGCGCCGGTTCAATCAGAGCGCGACGCCCGCTCCGCTCGGCGCGCTCGGCTCGATCGAATCGAAAGCGAACCGCCGCCGCCGACGCCGCCGACGCCGCCGACGCCGCCGCCGTTGCGCCGAACGAGCTAGGAGCGCACTGGGATCAGCCGCAGCCAGCGGCTGCCGAACACGAGGGAACGATGGCGACGCCCGGCTCGAGTAATGGCGAGCGAACAAGTGCACCTTCCAGTTTTCCGACCTCTAGGCTGGGTGTTGTGCCACTGCGGCATCCAGCAGTCGAAGCTCGCTCAGAGAGACAGCTCAAACGAGCGGCCGCCGTCGCCGCTACGAGCAGCCGGCAGTCGGCGGTCGAGCTCCCAACTCGCCGACTGCAGGCTGCTCGGTCCAAGCCAGCCATCAGCGGCGGCTGCCGCGCGCGACGAATTCGAAAGCTAGGCAGTCGTCACACGGAGCGCGCAGCCGCCGCCGCCGCTGCCCCTACGACCTCGACGAGTGCCCGGGGTGCTGCGGGCGCCTGGGCGATTTCTTGAGGAGACTGCAGCCGTCCTCCGTCCCTCTTAGCTGCACCGCTGTCTGCTGTCATGGGGCTTTGCGGTCGCGGCGACCCTTCGACTTGCCGGCACGCCCGAGGCTTGCGTAAATTAAGGCTAGCGAAACCGACCGCGCGCGGGAGATCGGTCGGCATAGCCGAGCGCCAGCGGCCGCCAAGGCGGCCGCTGGCGCTCGGCTTTCGCCGGCTGGTGGCGAAATGGGTCGCCGTCGACGTCTGAGGACGTCTGAGCACTCTAGAACGTTCTGCGCGCTCTAGAACGTTCTGCCGCCTCCACGCGTATCGCGTGTACGTCTGGATCGGCCGCCGAGCGTCGTTTTGTCAGCGGCGCTCAGCTTGAGCGGCGGCCACGGGCAGACATTGCGGCGTTTCGGATCACACGCACGCGGGCAAGTTCGATCGGGAAAGGATATTTAATTGCGCGCGCCGATTTGCAGCATCAGACTTCGTTACGAGCGCTGGAGTTCGGAAAAATCCATAAGACGACGGCGTCGGACAGACAGCTCGCGATGCTCCCCCGCGTGAAGGCTGCTCTATGAGAATCGGAGAGCGAGCAAAATAATGCCTAACGAGCGCGCGAGACAAGACGAGCTTTTACGCTGAGGCTGAGTCACGCAGCGGCAGCGACGACCAGCAGCAGAATGCCGCCGTGGCGGCCAAAACAGCAACTGCATGCGCCTCGCCGGCGGTATCTACTAATAAGTCAGGGCGTCGCAGAGCGGCGTCCGCCCTTACCTATTAAGGAATACGAGCGAGAAGCCGGTACAAGCTAAGGACTAAGCAGCGGGGCGGACGCGCGCGCACAAACTTGCTTGCGCGCGGCTCCCTCCACCACCCTCATTCGCCGCCGCCGCCACCGCTCGTCTTATTTGTAAAGTCGTGCCGCTCCTACGATCAGGAGAAGGCTCTACATGCGACACGACTCCTCGTCGTCCGTCCGTGGAAGTTTGACCTTCAGCAACCTTCAGCTGCGGCCCCGCCCGCCCTCGGAATCTGGCGTCCGCAGACCCCTCATCTCTACGAACGACGCGCAGACGGACGACGCCTTTCCCACTAAGCCAGCGGTCGCACCACCGCACGCGCACAACCGCGCTAAGACACACTTACACACACACACTTACACACACAAACGCGCGCGAGCACGCACGCACATACGAACGAGTACACGCGCACGCATGCACTTCAAATATAGCTATTTGCGTACAAGCGTTTCAACAAGAATAATTATGCGACATATATATGGAACAGGTAAATAAGCTATGTAGCTGAATTGGGCCGGTGTTGCTGCCCAAAACGGTAGGAAGCTATTATATGAAACAGCTGTAAGTGCAATGCGAGTGTTTACCTCCGCAAAATGACTGATAGTTACGGTGTCCTCGAGTCATCCGTACGGAAAACAGAAATCAGCACGATCGTAAACTTCCTGCTAAGTTTGAGCGTAAGCCGCCCTGAGTACAATTTTTTGTAGACTTATCGCTGCAAGTAATCTCCGAATGACTTTTTTTGGTCATCGAAAGACTCATTTAGGGCTGCAGCAACAAGTAGAATACCGTAGAGCTCCCGGATTACGACTCTAATCTGTCTCCGGACTTGGGTCGTAACAAAAGTCAATCGTAACCCGGATTTGGATTTTCAATGAGGTATTATAAGTAAAAATTATTTCGTTCCAGAGCCCGGCAAAAATTTGCAAACAAAATCATGTTTTCACTAACCAAGAGGGAAAACACTCAAACAAATGTTGCAAACACTTCTCCACTCTTGATGGGGATGACGTCATCGCACGATGCCTTTCTTCATTCCTTGACGAGGTTTCTACTCTACCGTCAACCGACCCCGTGCTATGCAATTTCACCTTATTGGCACCTTCAGGGCTCGACTAAGCGCTCGATAAATTGACGTGAATGTTTTTGCCTTCAGCTAATTTTTTGGATATGTGTGACAGCTGATCCATTTTGAGTCCCCTATAAGCAAAACGGTTCGGCTCTAAGCCCGAGTCATTCCTTAGCTATTCCGGGTGTTCCTAAACCACATAGTTAGTCACCCGATGCGTTCGTAATCCTAGCTAAAAGACAGTAAACCTTTAAATTTAATGCGGTCTCAATACATTCGCAATCCGAATCGAGAAGAATCTCACCTGAAACAACGTGCCGGACGCCCTGTGCTACTCCCCTCTGTAATCGGCAGGGAGAAAGTTTCCAAAATGGCGCCTTTGCACCATCTTGCAATCATTGCAGAAAGAGGTAGAATAGTAAGTGCCCTACACTGACCGGTTAGATCAACAGCTGGACGCTGTCTGCCCACTTAGTTTTGATCAGTGAGCCAGTCTACCGCTGCCCAAACTTCCGCTCTGGCCGACAGAGCGCTGCTCGCCCGGTTACGACTGCTACCCTCTCGGACCTTCGAGCTCCTCCCGTCAGCGGTCCCTCTGGGCGCCGCTCGAACAAATCTTCCTCGTAGCCGGCCAATCAATCGCCTTTCTTCCGCACCAAGCCTCCAAAATGATCCGCAGATTTTCCGAGGCTCCTCCGCCGGCCTGCGGGGGGGGCACCACCCCCGGGAGGTCCGGGCTGGGGCCGGATGAGCGCCCCGCCCCGTCTAGAGGTGTGTCGTCGCCATACTTCGTCTACGCGGCGGCAGCGGCGTCTGCGGCGTCTGTCGCGGCCTCAAACTGAATGAGCGTCGGGTCTATAATGACCGGTTGGGAGTTTTCACACGGCGGCGGCTGCTGCCATCCGGGGACCTCGCGCTATAGCAGCCGCTCGTCTCCTTTCGCTCGATTGCAACGACGCGGCAGCCGCAGCGCTCACGCTCCGTACCAGGACGGGACGTCGTCGTCGCGCGCGCGCGCGAAGGACAGCACGCGACGAGCGCTCGGCTCCGCTCGCGCCTTCGCTGGCGAAGCGCCGCCAAAAGCGATCGGTTCTCGCGGCGCCGCAGCAGAACGTCTCGTAAGCAAGCTTCCGGGCAATAACTTTCGATCAACCAATCTTTCAGTCGCGGTAAGTCATTCGCACTATGCGCTCGCAGTAGACCGGCACATTTCGTGCTCTACGTCTGCTCTTGGGATCATTTCTGCGGCCGTCCGGGCCGTTGAAAAAGCCGGGCATGCTGGCCCGGCACGCTGCACCCAGGAGTTCGCTCTGGGCGACATGCCCACCGGTTCTCTCCTCCCCGAACCAAAGAGAGACAGCAGCAGCACCAGCTCCTCGGAGCGGCCTTACTAAGTGAAGAGTATCGCAGGAAACAGAAGTCACAGCGTCGTCTAAATAAAGCTCCGAAGCTCTATCGTAGCTGCCTAGGTCAGAGCTAAAAAAAAATGGCGGCGGCCAATAGAATGGCAAGGTCTGGTGACGATAGCGAACCAGTCTAGACGTAAACATGGCTGAGGCAAACATGGACGCCGAATCAATGGAGCGACGTCAACAAGAGCTGGCTGCGCTGGGTGCGCTCGGCGGGAGTCTGGCGGAAGACTTTTCAACAGAGAAAACGGACGAATGGGACCTCCGACGCTTGGGCCCCCAGGCCCTGCGCTCGTACGGCAGCGTCGCAGTCGCGCGGCGAGACCGCAGCCCGCGGCGCCGACTAATTTGAGTCGTGAGCCGCACACCCACCATTCAGGCCTCAAGCTGCTTCTGCGGCCGCGACATTTTTTGGTGCACCCACTTTGAAGAGAGAGAGGAAATTGTTATTCTCGGCAACGGGAGAAGTTTGCGAACGACTGAAAACCCCGCGGGTTAGTGCGACACTGGAGCTACAAAAGACTGGGACGCGTGTCTTGGACACGGTGAAGCGTGCTCTGGCCTCCGACATATTCCGCCTAGGCCGCTATTAAGCAGCTATTTAGCTGTTAGTTGGTGGCGAGGACTCGCGCTCGGCGCCGTCGGCTTTATCTAGCCAGACCCCGAAGGCAGGGTAGGCCACACGACGGAAACCACGCACGGAACGTAGCAGCCGCGGCCTCGTGCTCACTCGGACACGATTTTTGACAAGTGGATGCGGAATCCCAAACAATATGTCGACGCGGAGACACGCCGCCCACGCCTCCAGTCCCAATCGCATGCATAAATAGAGAAAAATACGAATACTGGGTGACTTCAAGCTGCGCTCTCCGCAAATGACGCGCGACATTTTTGCGGGATTTCCCGTTTCGTTCATCAGTCGCCCGGCGGCTCCTCTACCGACAGCCCCGACAGCAGCTCCACCACTGTTGTTATGTTAACGGTGGCCAGCGTTTCCCTGTCTCTTGTATACAGGCGTGCTCATACCGCAGCGTCCACGGCTGCATGTCCGGCTGCTGCAGAAGCCCCGACGCCCCAACTCAGGCGTAAGGTGCTGCGACGCTCGTCCCCCCTCGGCCATCGCTGCCCGCGGCGCCGACGTCGTTCTGCGTTGTAAACGCAGCCGTCGTCTCTGCGGCGACTTTCACCGGAGTTGAGTTCACGGAAGGAGCCAGGGTTGAGGGGTAAGGGTCAGGGGCAAGGAATGAGATCGTCTACGATGCCCGCCCGTCGATGCCGAACCCTGCACGTTTTAACATTTGGCTGCTGCCGCTGCTAAATGCATCGCACCGCCTATCCGAAAGCCTCACTCATGCATTAAGCAATAAACGAGATCCGCGGAGATCTGACGACACTTCAAAGATATAAGGCGAGTTTCTGCTTAACTTTTTCAAGCGTTAGTGCTTAATGCGGCGGCTCGGTTTACGATGGTAAGCATCTCTGTCAGCATAAAACATAGCTCTCCATCTTTGTAGATTCGATTGCCAAAGTGGGCGAACCTGCGGTCTGTCAGTCCATCTCTCCGTGTGACTGTCCGTCTCCACGTCCGTCATGTCCATCTCTCAGTCCGTGTGTCCGTCTGTCTATCCGTCCGCCTGTCTGCCCGTCTGTCTGTCAGTCTGATCTCACCAACTGTCTGCTCAGCAGTGCTGCCGCATGCAGACAGAGTGGTGACGTTGAAGCAAGGGTGCGGCTGCATAGGTGCGGGGCAGCGATGCAAAGGCGGCTGTTTTCCATCCCGAAAGGTCTCGGCATGATGGAAATAGCTGGCATCCATCGTTTGACCAGCAGTCTCCTGTTCATTTCCTTGAGTAATCGGCAGTGAGCTTGGCGGAATTCCCTGCGAGCTGAAGACTGGCATGTCAGCCGAATAACGGAGCAGCCGCAGAGGCGCTAACGGCATTCTCCGGCAGCTCGCTGCCGCGATGCGGCTGAATAAGGTGAAGCCAATATGGTTAGCAAAATTAAGCTATTTATGCCCTCTGCCAGCCGCTGCAGCTCATAGCTCGTTTTGAAAATGCTAAGAATGTTGGGGGAAGAGCTCCCTCACGGTGTGCGCTTACCAACACTCTCGATGATGCTCCGATTCCAGGGAAACCGGGGCATTGAGGTCATCACTTCCCCCCTCTACCCAGGTCCAGCCCCGTGGCAAGACGCTTGCACTTCGCGGGGCTGGCCATGTGTCCGAGTCCTAAGGCGGATAATCCTGCATTGCCCCGGGCGAGCAGGCGAGAGCCACCAAAAGCTCAGTGCCTCGACTTAAGGGCCGCGATAGGCCAGGAGGTAAGGTACTCGCTCTTCACGGCCAAGGTAGTGGGTTCGAATCCGGCAGTGGGCAATCCTTTATTGCCAATTGCAAGTGGTGTTGATAGCCGTTAAAGCTCGTCTATCGCTCCACAAATGAGGCTGTCATATCAGCCAGTATCGCTATCATTTGAAAATTCGTTCGTAGCGAAATTTTCTCCGCGGCTGTCAACTCTGGCACATCCTCTACAAGTGCCCTGAGGCGTTGCTTCCACGACGATGCTTACGACCGCGGGCTTGCGCACCAATTTTAAGCTTTGACTGGGCACAAACACGCTCTTCATCGTTGCAATGACTTCATCTTGCAGCTTTCAGCCACACCTCTAGAAATAACCATCGGGGGGGGGGCAGGCGGTAGTCCGTAGTTACATTGGATTCCCAGGATTTCAAGGCAATGCTGTAATGCAATGAAAGCCGCCACCTTGTACAAAAACATTAGAATACCAAGGGACTTGCTGTAATATGGAGAGCCTTGCTTGTGTACTCGGAATCTGACTAAAGTAAAGTTTGCAATCGGGATTGCCAACCAACCGCTCGCTCGCCACGCCGAACAAAGCTAAAGCGAAACCTTTAGACATGACGTGACGAAGGATGGAGTGCGGAAACCATCCGATCGAGCAGCAGCAGCAGCAGCTAATAATAATAATAATAATGTACTTGATAAAGCGCCCCCAGAGAACTCGATCTCTTTCTAGGCGTTTTACATTTGCTGCAAAGGGAAATGCAATTGAATGGTAAGTAAAATCATGCTTGAAAAACAAACAAAATGAATAGCATGGTTAGGGGTGACATGCACAGGGTCAGCATGCAAATGTGGTTAGTGGCAGCATGCACAGTGTCAGCACGCATAAGCACGTGAAGGACGAATCACAGGGACCTACTAAATGCTATCCTAAATAGGTGTGTTTTTAAGTTCCTTTTAAATGTGGTCAGGTCAGGGGATGTTCTGATGCAGGTCGGGAGGGAGTTCGAGGCTTTGGGAGCATACGAACTAAATGCACGGTCTCCAAAGGATTTGAGCTAAGGACGTCTGTCGTAAATCGCCGCAATACACCGCTCGATGACAGAAGGCGATGCAATTTTAATTTAGTAGAAAAAACCGCCAAAAGGGCTGCGCAAGTAGGACTCGTAACGCCGCAATCGCACCCATATCGCCTCATTCGCGATGCATTCCTTCGATAAAAGACAGACGCAGCTCGCTCAGCAAGACGCGTGCACATGCGGCGCCCATCCTAATAGGTTTCCCCGCTCCACGGGAATTCTGAAAAGATCTCTGCGATCAGAGGACGCCCTAACTAGGAGCAATGTTTGACGTAAATATTCTCACTGCCGTATAGGCCATCAGAAGCTCCACTTAAAGATTACTCAGCTCAGGCGTGAAGCGAGAGAGATAGTTAGCATCTTGTGTGTCGATAAGTTCGCGACCGCTGCTAGCAGCGGCCTATTCGGCCAGCCGCTCCAGTCAGCGCTGGGTGCACGCTCGCAAGGCTGCCTCATTCAGTCGCAGCCATATTTCGCTACTTCCAGAGAGCATGAATCGGTGTTAGGTTTTAGGCGTGGGAGCCACCAATGCAGCCAAGCATTTTCGATGCTTGCAGATGCCCCGGAAATCGTTTCGCGTGACGGCACGCCAACGATCATCCGCGACAACAAAAAGCCACTGGCGGATTTAACAGCCTCTTTTTGCATAGCGACAGAAGAGCCTTTACGGATATCGCCACCACTTGCAGTGGCGACAAAGGATCGCCCACCGCAGGATTCAAACCCACGACCTCGAGACCAAGGTCGCGATACGTAGCCGCCTTACCTAGTGTGCAATCGCGGCTCACCACGGTGCAGCCAGGAGTTAAGCATCGATGTGGGGTGAAACGTCGACCTTAAGCAGCGCGAGGCACTAGCTAAAGGTGCTCGTTCTCTTTGAGATTTGCGAATCTCGAAGAATCTCGAATTCGAAAAAATTCGCGGAAAGTTCTCTAGCCGGTCTAAAAGCAGATGAGCTCATTCGGGTCCGAAGCTGCAAGCCAAATGCGGGCAGCCCGGACGCTCAACCATCGGGCGCCGAAGCGGAAGCACGACGCTATTGGTGGAGAGACTGAAGCTTCGCACACGGACGGAAGCTTCGAGAGCCCCTCGCCGAGCGTCGCCGGACCGCCGAAGAGAAGCGCGCCTCTTTGGCTTTTCTGAAACTACGGCGGCCTCCTTACAAAAGAGAACTAATGACGGTCCATCTGGAAAGAAAGGGGCGCCACTCGCGTAGCTTTCCCAGCTTCGATCGAATCCTCGACGATGAGAGCAAGCTGGCCATAGGCTCCGGACAACTCCGCGATGCGGCATCGCTCCACGTGACGCTCGCGCACCATGTGACCTCAGCATCTCCGGATCGCTAGGCCTTCGGCGGAAGCGGTCGAAGGCAGCCGCTAATCCTAAGCGAGCCAGACGTAGGCGGCTCGCAACAGCGGGAGGGGACAGCCGGGGGCGGACTGGCGCGGCAGGCGGATCGGGCTTCAATTGCGGCGGCGCCATTGGCTGGAGCAGCACGGCCGCGTACTGTCATCCGGGCCTGCGGAGGGCGGCCTGCACTCCAAGCTACCAATCCGAACTCTGCATGACGTTGAAAGTAACCCTGCTAGCGCGTATGCGCGAAAAATCCCGGGAAAAACTCCAACTTTGCTTTGGATGGCGGGCATCTGCGTCCGCTGTCTTATGGAGATGTACTTCGATATCTCCGCTAGAGCTCATTGCCTGTGGACTCGTTTCGCTGAGTCATAGTGGAATTACACGGCACACCCAAACGTACTGGTCGCCATCTTGCCACCAGACGGGCGGACTTTTTCGCTTTAATTAGTAGGTGTACATGAAAAATATCTTGCCATTCTTATTTATAGTCACGCGGGAGCTCCTCTTCCCGTTGCTCCGCGCCGGCTGGTGAATATGTACATATAGTTCATTTGTATAGCACCCCAATGAGAGCTCAATCGCTACCCAGCTGCTGTATATATGCCGCAGGGCTCGAGCCCACGACCTTGGTCGTTGAAGGTCAGCACCTTACCCCCTAGACCAAACTTACTGAGTCCTGTCCTGTTTACGTACCCACGCACATAAAGTACATTCCTTGTTTTGTCAAAATAAATCAAGTGCGAACGCACCCACTAAGCTTTAATCCGTGTTTGATCATTAATAATCTCTTCAGAGGTCGTTGAACTGTAGTGCAAGAATTAGGCGAGTAGCAGTGAGGGCTAATAATCGTACTTAGTATTACGGAAAGAACACGATTGGCTTTTGTAAGGCCTGCGTGTATCTATGAGAGCTCACAAATCGCGCGAGCAAATTGAGACAACGCAGACAGTCGTTTGTCAACTTCTCAAGTTTATATGGCTATATCCGACGCACTGTAGTTGTCATCCTACGTTGATCCAATGCGGGTGTAGTACGCTTAGTGCAAGTGAAAGCAGAGACTGCATGAGTGTACAAAGGTACCACGTGATGTTGGTTCAAGCGCTGAAGCACCGAGAGACTGTTTCTATTTATCTGCTAATCAGCTGCCACCGATGGAAGCTGTAAATGGTGGTTTAGTCCGAATCAATGCTGCTCTATTTATCGGCGCCACTTTACTGCGAAACTCGCTTTGAGCGACGAGGGTGCAATCGCAGATTCGCGGCCGGAACCGGAACTGCGTGATCCCAGAGGCTCGGCTGGCGGACAAATGCCAAAAACGGATACGTGCCAGAGTATGCCGGAAGTTTTCAATATCTTCTGCTCTCGTCATTTTTTCTCTTCAATTAAATCAAATTTTTAGACCATTGCAGCGCGGATACCCAACGATAAAATTTCGTGGAATTAAACTAGCACAAGATAATTACTAGGGTTTCTCGAAGAATTAAAAATTCCCAGGAGTGAGCCCCCATTCCCGAATCCAGACGTTACGAGAACGCGTCGCTGCTCCGGGAATAAAGTCCCCTCAACGAAGAAGAATCGCTCAGGGACGTCAGTCCGTCCTGACTCGTAACGGATCGCGGTAAATCTCGTGCCTCTTCTATATACTTTCGTAAAAGAAAAGATGAGCGACGATAGAAATGAGGCCCCAGTTTCGCTAAAGCGCTAGACGAAGGGCGTTCGCCGCAAAGGAAAATCTCGTCGTCGCACAGCAGCGCTGGAACTGCCGCCGCAAGCGGAACGACCGCCGCGTGCCGGCAGATCGGCGAGAAAAAACATTTCCCTGCAAATAAATCTTTAGGCTCACTCTGCGGCTACCTAATTAGGCGACTTAGGCGCGCGAAGGGGCGAGCACACCTGAGCGCATAGCGTCAAGCCGGCGTCGCTCGACGTTCTCACCATTTCGCCATTTCCGGCAAGATCTAGCGACTCAGCGGCTTGCACTCCTTTGCTGACTGCGATTTCCAGCCAGGGAAATACGCGGCTCGGTGACGCCCCATCTTTAGCCGCCGCCGCTGCCGCCGCCGCAGCTCCGATTTCCGCCTCCGCATCCATTGCCTCGTCTCAATTGCTACCCTGGCTTGCGGAACGGATAAAAGTCGCCCCGCGAGACACCCAACCCCGCCCTAACGCTGGTCACGTGACTTGTGACGTTTCGGCCTTGGGAAGCGTCGGCTGCTGCTGGGGCGGCTTGCATACAGCTGAACTAACTCCCGCAGCTCCGCCAGGTACCCGCAAGACGAGGCTCGGACATCTCGGATGGCGAGCCTGCAGCACTTCTACCTCGTCGGTCTGGCCGAGGAGGATCGAGTACCGACGCAGCGCGGCGTGCATCGTGCACGTTCACGCGTTCGTGCGCTCGCGTCTGGGCCTTTACAGTTCCCTATATTCAGGTCTCCCGACCCTCACCCCGAATCTTTCTGCAGCTAGTGCAGTGCTCAGCCGCTCGTCGTCTGCTCTTTCGCCGACAGAGTGGCTCTCACTTCACAGGACTACTTTTGGCTCGCCGCTGAATCCCTGTCGCAGGACTAGTTTTTGCTGACTCCCTGTTGTGTCGAATCTATTCGTCAGAATTCTCAGTCGGGCTTATGGGTCACTTCACTCGCTTGCACCGCTTTGACCTATTCGACCTAATCGCTCTTCCAGCTACAATCGCACCATCCGCTCCTCGGCATCCGATTATGTCAACGAGCCTCGCACCTTGACTTGATGGCCGCTCTGACGACCGGGCCTTTCCCTTGGCATGCATCGAAAGTTTGGAATTCGCAGCCGTTTTTTTTGTCGCCGTGCATCTTCTGCGTTGAATCGGCAAAAAGTCTCGGTTAAAGACGCATCTGCTCCACCCAGCATCCCCTGCGCTCCACCCAGCATCCCCTGCGCTCCACCCAGCATTCCCTGCGCTCCACCCAGCATTCCCTGCGCTCCACCCAGCATCCCCTGCGCTCCACTCAGCATTCCCTGCGCTCCAGTGGACTTTTCGTTTAGCGACTCCTCTATGCGTTGCATGCTTCACCTGAGCGTGCAAGATGCAGTGCATTTTACGAGCCGGGAGTCCGACTAGCCAGTGGACCTGAGAATCTTCTTTGGGTGCGTTTACATGTTCGTCAAAGCATATTACCTTCAATTTTATAATAATATTTATTGCCTCTCTTACAGTAATTTTTATTTAGACCAGAATAGGAATTCGGTTCCATTGGGGTGCTTTGCGAAAGACTCGTTATTATTATCATTATTATTTTTACGCACCTGCATCGATTTTAATCGCTGCACTCTAAGCAAATATTGGTCCAAGCAGAGGCTCAGCGAACAGCAGCCGCCTGCCTCAGCAGGCGTGTGGCAGCACGTGTGAGTGTGGCAGCACGAGCTGCGAGACAGCAATAGAAACCGGAAGTTGGAGATGCCAAGAAAGTGGGAAATGCCACGCCTGTTGCCTCCCCAAGGAAGGAATTATCGCCCGTCTCGCTCGCGCGCATGACTGATGGAGTCGCTGTCGAACTCGGACCGCTAATATTGAAAGGTCTCGGGCTGCCAGCGAGCCAGGGTCCACTCGAGCGGCAGCCCTGATCTGCGGCTGCGGCTTCGACTACGGCTCGGTGCTTGCTCGGTGCGTGAGAGCTCGCGCCGCCCTCACGAGCTCTCACGGCGAGCGCAAAAATGACGAGCTTCGGCTGCTCGTCATTTCAATGCGTAGATGCGAACGTCTCTTCAAATGTTTTATTTGACGAGCATTTAAGCTTGGATCTTTGAGCTGCTCAGCTTTTGTCTAGCGGCTGCGTTCGCGAGAACGTCACAGCTCCGTCTGCGCTGGAGGCGGCTGCAGCCGCTGCGAGCGGCCGTGGGATCCAAGAGGCAGCGAACGGATGACCCAAACATGCCAGCTCCCCCTCTCTCTCTCTCTCTCTCTCTCTCTCTCTCTCTCTCTCTCTCTCTCTCTCTCTCTCTCTCTCTCTCTCTCTCTCTCTCTCTGCTCTCTGCTATCTCTCTCTCTCTCTCTCTCTCTCTCTGCTCTCTGCTTTCTCTCTCTCTCTTTCTCTCTCTCTTTCTCTCTCTCTCTTTCTCTTTCTGCTTTCTCTCTCTCTCTCTTTCTCTCTCTCTTTCTCTCTCTCTCTCTTTCTCTCTCTGCTCTCTCTCTCTCTCTCTCTTTCTCTCGCTTCGATGGACTCAGTCTCGGAACGATAGCTTGGCTTGTCACTCAAATGCATCAAGGACAGCGCCGATGCCGAATCTAATCGTACTTCCGGATGGCAAACACAATTTTTTTTTAATCTGCCTATGATCAGTAAGCAAATGGTCAGCTGATTCAGCAGTCTCATTTAAATAGCGGCTAAACAGCTGCAGCAGCTATCGCTTCCATTTGCATTGGGAAAGAATGAATAGCCCGCCGAAGGACTGGAACCCACGAACTGGATCTTGAACTCTTTAGCTTTCGGTGGATATCGAAGCTTCGGCGCTGGTAGACAAATTCTAAATCAGCTAGACAGACAGCTTTATTGTATGCAGATTTTTACTGCTGCAAATATAGTCGAACGCAAAAGGACTAGACAAAGGCGAAGCATCGGATTGAAGCATCGGATGTCAGACTCGGCTCCCACCTACCAGGCCAGGTGTGTGGCGGATGCCACCTCTGCCACACCCTGGCTTCGCTTCTGGGACTACAGGATGATGACCGCTGGGTCGTAGCCCAGGGGTCAGGTGCTCGCGTTTCATTGACCTGGGGCGTGGGTTTGAGTACTGCAGCCTCCAATCTTGTATCGCCCACTGCAAGCGAAGGCTCTTCTGCCTCCACGTAAATGGGGCTGTATAATCAGTTGGTCGTTTACGTGCGTGCTCTCTTGGGCATGACAGTGGGGAGCGGCTGCCCAGACGAATGCCGCAGCCATTTTTTCTCCTATCCCCAGAGGTTCCGGGGGCATGTAGACTGATCTAACCATGGCAGCAGTGATTAGCCCAACGCCCACTCCCCCCGCCCCCAGAACCTAGGGTCCAACTTCTCATCGGTGAACAAATTTGCCAGCTGACGAATATAAGCCCCTCTGCGACGATACCGGTACTGAACGCTGCAGGAGCTAGCTGTTCACAGCCACAAACCTTCGGCTATCGCTCAGGACAGTTCAAAGCGGTAGGGCGTCGCTCATCAAAAGAAACAGCCAATCGCGGGATGCTGAAGCGATGCTGCCGTCTGCCTCGCCAAGCTTCCGAAACGCTGCTCCTACCCGCAGGATTGACGGCCCCATTGACTGGAACTACGATGGCTCTTACGCATCGATAATAACTAGTCTCCTGCCGCCGACTATGGCACTTCTTTCTAGCCGTCCTGAGGGGTTGCTACCAAGCTATTTTCTATCTCAACTATTCTCCAGACTCAACTGCGCTGCGCACTTTCTCTTTGTTGCGTGAGCTGAAGTCTGTCGGCTACCGAATGTGTACCGAAAGCCACTCAGGCTGAGTGTTCTACACAAAACTCTCCTACGTAACCCCCAGACAGTCTTTGTGGATTTGTGGAGTTACTGATGGAGATCGTGGCATTACATTACACTACATCTTGAAGTTCGTATTCTAATCAAAGACCCTGTCCTACTTCTACTATGCATAGATCAGCTGCTGCTATGCATAAATAAAATATGTCATTAGCCTCAAGTCATGTCCCAACACTTTCAAAAGAGGCTGTAGTCAAGCCACTACTTAATAAAGCAGCACTAGATAAACAGAACTTGGGCAACTTCCGCCCAGTTCCCCTTCTGCCGTTCCTATCAAAGATACTGGAATAAGTAGTAGCAGACCAGCTGAACTCATATATTGAATCTTCAAATCTTGCTAATAAGTTCCAGTCGAATTGTAGAGCTAATCACTCCACAGAGGCAGTATTGCTTTGATTGCGTAAAGACTTTCTTCAGAAGGCAGACTTGGGTAGAATATCTCTGATTGTTTTGCTCAATCTTTAGGAAGCTTTTGGTACTATCGATCACCATGTCCTTCCTGAGCTGTCTCCCACAGTGGCTTGTAAAATATTTACCTAGCTCTTTAGTTCTGTCTCGGCTTGATTATTGTAATTCCCTTTTGGCTGGGCTGCCAAAGAAAGCTATTAGACCACTGCAGCAGACTATGAATATGGCTAGTCTTCAGGTCCCAGTGGTTTTAGCACGTGTCTCCTTTCCCAAAAGAGCTAGGATGGTTGCCGGTTGAGCAAAGGATACAGAGCAAAGTTCTTACGCTGACCCACAAGGCCCGCCACGGCTTGCCTCCTTCGTACGTAGCTGAACTGCTGCATCAGTTTCAGCCTGTTCGAGCCCTCAGGTCCTGTGTGGACAATAAATTAGCTGTCCCATTCCTCCGCTTAAAGCCAGTTGGTGACAGAAGCTTTAGCTCTGCAGGTCCTAGACTGTGGAACTCGCTTCCACAATTCTTAAGTAACGACAACTACTCTCCTACTGCCGACTATGGCACATTCTTTTCAGCGGTCCTGAACTGCTACGTCTATGCTACTCACTACCTCAACTGCTCTCCTGACTATGGCTATGCTTCCCACTTTTCTTTTGTTGCGTGAAACGAAGTCTGTTGGCTACCGAATGCGTGCCGAAAGCCGCTTAGGCTGTGAGTGCGCTATACAATACTCTCCAGCGTAACACCCACGTGGTTTATGACTTTGTGGAGTTACAGACGGAGATACATTACATTGCATTATCTCTCAACTCGCCTTTGCATTACTGGCACCATATTATAATGGTTCAGGTCTTATCTCAGTGGGATACTTCAGAGCATTGATGTGAGCGGACAAAGATCATCCGGGAAATCGCAGAAGTACGGTTCATCTCAGGTCTCTATGCTTGGTCCTGTTCTGTTCACGTTTTAAACTATTCTTCTCGTGGATGTGATTTCCAAGCACAATCTATGCTGTCACTTTTATGTATATGAATCTAAGTTGTACCCTTGGTTTGATCCCTCCCAGCCCTCCACCTTGTCGAATTCTCTCAATTCATTTGCTTCATGTATGGATGATATCCGCACGTGGATGAAAGCAAAGGTTTCTCAACTTAAATGACAATAAAACCAACTTACTAGCTCTGGAAAAATCAAATGCGATTCAGAAATTGGAAAACTTAATGCACAAAATTGGCTCTGCCAGCATATCTCTTGCTGCGTCTGCATGTGAGCCGTAATGGCTCACTAGGTAAGGTGGTTGATTTTCACGACCTCGGCCCCGAGGTCGTGGGTTCGAATCCTGTGGTGGGCGATCCTTTATCGCCACTGCAAGCGGTGGTGATAGCCGTCAAGGCTATTCTGTCGCTATACAAAAAGAGGCTGTTAAATCAGCTAGTATTTATTTTATTTATGAAATCAAAGTGTTTTGCGAACAAGTAAGCAAGAGTCTCGCTTAGGCCAGCACGCTCGTGCAAACATCAAGAAAATAAATCCTAGCTAATTAAGCAGCCTCTTTTTGCATAGCGACAGAAGAGCCTTGACGGCTATCACCACCGCTTGTAGTGGCGATAAGGGATCGCCCGCCACAGGATTCGAACCCACAACCTCGGGGCCGAGGTCGTGAAAAGTAACCGCCTTACCTAGTGAGCCATTACGGCTCACCCACACTCATTGCATAGGGTTAGCAAGATCTCTGGCAGCTAAGCTGCAGTGAATCATAAACGGGTACTAACGCAAGGCACACTGGGACAATAAAATACAATTTCTCTAGAGCGAACGAAAGTTTGACAGGAAGAGATGCGTTTTTAGCTTAGACTGACGCAAAATTCAAGGTCAATCACTACATTTCAGGTTTTGAGCGTAGCCGAAAGCGAGGTCCAGACTTTCTTGTATGCAAAATTAAGCGCCGCTCACCTACATATTTAGCTCATGGGCTGAGTAGGTAGAGCTGAGGTTGAGGAGCAGGTAGTGCGAAAGCGTACTGCAGGAGCATGGGAAATGGATCGGTAGGCATGCATATGCAAGCCAGTCAAGTGTCATGCAAGCTGAAGATTGCAGATGCTGGCTGAAGATTGTAAAATCGTTTGACGTTTGATAGGTAGGGGGTCCGTGAAGCTCAGACATAGTGGCGGAGCCGGCGGACAGGGGACCATTTGCCCTGCATCAGCTGGGCAGCGGTCTGAGCTGCCCCCAACCACTATTCCTACACCTTCTGTAAATACCTAGGTACAAAATTGTGGACTACGTGCACGCTACTGTCAATCACTGAGTTTGTTAGGAATAAATTCCACGATTGTGCGCTCTATTTTTTCAGCTTTTCGGGTGAATCACTCTAAGCAAAAATGCCCCTTGATGAAATGAATCCTGACTCCTATTTGGACAGAAGCTGTGTGGTACGATAGCTACGCCGTTGACAACAGACCAACCGTAACGGTTTGCTCCAGTTGAAGGAAATCGAGGACTCCGGCAGGGAAGTCTATACTAAAGGAAATATCAGTATTTAATCTAGGCCAATTTTACCAACAGCTGAAATAGACTGGCTATCACAGTCTTACTTAAGCATGCCCTGGTTGTGGCGAATTTACTCGGCTGAAAGTTGACCGCATTGACAGTTGAGGCCATAAGCTCATTAAATAGTGAGCCGTTAGGAAAAGCACTCTCAAATTATAAGCATAAGTCAAGGTAGTGATGCCATCTAAGCCAATCTTGAGGGCTATGTCTTCCAAATTTAGGGTAACACTAGGTATACTAGTAATTATTGGTTTGGCCTTATCATCTTAGGGTCGATCCCCGTAGCGCCGACGGTAAAGTCACGCCCGCTCTTACAACGCCTGGGTCTTAGCCCAGGGGGTAGGTGCTCGCTCTTTACGACCCAGGGGGTTGGTTCGAGTCATGCAGTGAGCGTTTTTTTATCGTCCACAGCAAGTGGTGATAGCCGTTAAGGCTCTTCTGTCGCCATGTAATGGATGCTTTTAAATCAGTTAAACATTTCTGAGCTTCCTGTTATCATTTCTGCTTTTCTATCCATTTAAACCAGTCGGGTTTGGTTCATGGCCTTAAACCGTGCTCTGCACGACGATGGCAACCTATCCCGTATAGATGGCTTACGACAACGACACATTGAGCGTTGACTGAGTTCGTCGGTTCGAATCCTGCGTTAGTCGATCCTTTATTGCCGCTGCATGCAGTGGTGATAGCCGTAAAGGCTCTTCTGTCACCATACGAAAAAGGCTGTTAAATCAGCCAGTATTCTTTTGCTACCACAGGGCTTTGTCCCTCGAGTCTTAGCCTAGGCGTAGCATGCTCACACCCTCCGACCAAAATTGCCGGTTCAAGAACTGCAGCAGACCATATTTTACTGCCTTCTGCGAGCAGGCTGACAGCCGCAAAGGATCTTCTGCCCCTACATAAATGGGGCAATGGGATTAGCTGACCATCACTTTACTTTACCGCGTGCACTTTCTCCCTCCCTGTCTGCATCAGCCAGGCGCCGAAGTCCGTCGCAGATGTGGGTCAACAGAGGTTTATCAAGCTTTAGAGGTCACGACTCTTCTCTTCGTTTCCCGCTAGGTTAGCACGGCTCCCGGCAACCCGATTCTCGAAAATTTGGGGCACACTTACACAGAACAAGCGTCGGACTGTCCCACTGCAAAGCAGCGACATAGACTCATAGCGCGAACAGCGAGCGCAGTTGCTCGAAGGAAACGGTTTGCGAATTTTCCGCATTCTTAAATTCGTTCTGCTATTGCCGAGGGCAAGCCGCCGAACCTCGAAAGCGAGCGCACCACGTGACTTCCGGCAGTGCTCACTCTCAATCGAGATCGACGACTTGCATTTCTCCCGGAACACTTTCGCAGCCACCGCGTGCCCTCGAGAATGCGCGGCGGCGGCAGCACTGTGAGCTTTCGCCCAGCTTGCGACTGCGATGAATTGAAGACTGATTAACTTGCGACGGATTGAAAGGAGAGTAGGTCCGAGTCCGATCGGGCGCCCGTAGCCGAAGCTAGTGGTGCGAGCGGCGGCCTCCAAGAGGCCCGCCCCGCCACCAGGGCTGTCGTTCGACGCCGCGCCGCCCGCGCCCCGAGGCCGCCCTCACTCCGCGAGCTGCGTCGGCGCTCTGGCGCTCTGGCGGGCCTCTTGGAGGCCGCCGGCCGCGCACCGCAAGCTCGAGCAGGAAAAAAGCTCCGTCGCCTCTCGCGAGCGAGGCTTTCGTGCGTACGACCCGCCGCCACCGCCGCCGCGCGACGACGCGGTTGATGAGCATTGCCGTCGAGTTGGCTTCTATTTTCTGCCCGTTCGCTCGACGAAATGGAACCACGCGCGCGACAAAGGAGCGGAAGAATGGCAATTGTTTTGGCGGCGGCGGCGGGCGGGTGGGTGGGCGGTCTGGGGCTGCTGGCTGGGCAGCGCACGCTTGCACTGCCCAGCCAGCAGCCCCGGACCGCCGCCGAAACGGCTCGCTAAATGCTCAGCTGCTCAGCGTCTAGCAGCTCGGCAGCTTGAAGCGGCCGAGCGTCGGACAGCGAGCGCGCTAGCGCGGCGGCGGCTGCTTGGAAGGGGGCAGGCGCGAGATCGCCCTTCTCAGGTGCCCGCGATGTGGCCTGCGGCCTGGGAGGAAGCACAGCCGTCGGCCGGCGGCTTCGTGCGACGCTGCAACAGGTCGCGTGGCGATATTGAACTCCCTGCGACAGGCAGCCGCTTCGGTAGGCGGGGCCGTCGGCCGGCGGCTCTCACGCCGCTCCTCTCTCTGCTCTGCTCTGGCATCCAGCGCCGAGGCGTCGTCTCGCCACCTAGCCGATCGCAGCGCCAGGACGCGGCATGCCCGCGCTGCGTAGAAACGCTGTCGTTTCTATTTGCGTATGACAACGAAGATCCATTCATTCACGCTCCGGCGCACCTATTGTAGTCATAGTAGCTTGTAGTTTTTTACGCCAAGCTTCAACTTGGTGCCTGCGTGCCCTTCTCCATCGCTGCAATGCTTGTCCCTCGAAGGCGTTCCCTCGCCTCCGGCTCGCCCAGCGGCTCTTGCAGTATTTCCATTTTACAAGCACGCTCGCCCCTTCATCATACAACACCTTTTGCTGCCGTGTCCCTACTCTCGTTCTCTCCCTCCCTCTCTCTCTCTCCCTCTCTCTCTCTCTCTCTCTCTCTCTCTCTCTCTCTCTCTCTCTCTCTCTCTCTCTCTCTCTCTCTCTCTCTCTCTCTCTCTCTCTCTCTCTCTCTCTCTCTCTCTCTCTCTCTCTCTCTCTCTCTCTCTCTCTCTCTCTCTGCCTCTCTCTCTCTCTCTCTCTTGGTCTCCATATGTCTGTCTCTTTCTCTCTCTTTCTCTGTTTGCTCTAGCTGTCACTGTTTCTCCCTTCTGATTGTTCAATTTAGTCTCCCTGTCTCTTGTCTTGCTGTCTCCTTCGCAGTCAATGACATCTGCCTCTGGCTCCCGTCACTTTTTTATCCAGCTCTAACCATGGCTGTCCACTCGCACTTTCTTCCTGCCTCTCTCTCTCCCTCTTTGTTTCTATCTACTTATCTACATATCTAGATTTCACGCTCATTCTTTTTCGCTCTCCCTCCCTCCCGCTCCTCCCCTTCCTTTGCCTCACCTCACCTTACCGCGCGCAATGTCCAGAAGCACAGACGATCCTCTGCAACAAGAAACAGAGCTACGTCGCTATCGCTTCGGCATCCAATCACATGAGCACCCTGACATTTTCAAGAAGCTGCCGTATCCCCTCGACCTCCAAGCGCCCCACTCGAGCTGCCGTCCGATGCTCTCTCCCCCCTCTCTCTCTCTCTATTTATTTTTCTCTTTTGTCTATGTCTGGCCAGTCTCTCTGTATCTGTCTTTCTGTCTCTCTTCCTCTCTCTCTCTCTTCTCTCTCTCTCTCTCTCTCTCTCTCTCTCTCTCTTTCTCTCTCTCTCTCTCTCTCCCTCTCTCTCTCTCTTGATTTCTCTCTCTCTATCTCTCTTTTCGCCAAGCTTTCTCTCTCTCTTCTCTCTCTCTCTCTCTCTCTCTCTCTCTCTCTCTCTCTGCTCTCCCTCTCTCCTCTCTTTCTCTTTCTCTTCTCTCTCTCCCCCTCTCTCTCTATTCTCTCTCTCTTTCTCTCTCGCTCTCTCTCTCTCTCTCTTGATTTCTCTCTCTCTCTCTTCTCGCCTAGCTTTTTCTCTCTCTCCTCTCTTGCTATCACTCTGCTCTCCCTCTCTCCTCTCTAATCTCTTTCTCTTTCTCTTCTCTCTCTCTATTCTCTCTCTCTCTATTCTCTCTCTCTATTCTCTCTCTCTCTCTTCTCTCTCTCTCTCTCTCTCTCTCTCTCTCTCTCTCTCTCTCTCTCTCTCTTTTCTCTCCCCCCTCTCTCTCTCTCTCTCACTCTCCCTCTCTCTGTTCATCCATCCAGAAGCGAGAGGCCCTGCACGAAAGTGCTCAACCTTGATGCGGCGTTCGGACTTAATTCCGCTCCTTATGTGGGTTAGACCTCGGCTTGTTCTCGCCAGCTATCAACGCTGCTCACTAGCCAGTGCTGCGTTAGCAACCGCCACGCCCATCGAGCCCTGCCCTTCTCTGCTTCAGCTGAAAGGCTCCCTGCTTGCGCGCCGCCATGCGGCAACGCTTAGCGGCTGCCGCGCCAGCTCCTGCTGCGAAAGGCAGCTCTCGCACGCTCGCAGCTGGCCGCATGCGTACAGGGTGCCGCGGCCCCCCCCCCACCATCGCCACGGCCCCGCCACAGCCGCCGCGCCCCGCTTCCGGCTTACCAGCGTCTGTTGGAATTCGAAGCTCGCGACGTTTGGCTCTGACGCGTCAGGCTCGTCGGATGCCGCCGCCGTGTCACCGTCCTCACCCGCGTCCTCTTCCGAAGCCAGAGCCGCTGTCGTCAAGAGCGTCGGCGTCGGCGACTTGTACGCGCCGGCCGCCGCCGGCTTCCGCAGGCCGGCGGCGGCCGGCGCCGGCTGAGCCAGGTCGGTCGCCGTAGCCGCTCGCAGTATCCGACGAGCGCTTCAGGCTCGGAACGCTGGCTCGGTCGCCGGCCGCTCACTGCGCCGCCGTCGCCGCCGCCGCGGAGTGACGACGCTTAGCGGGCGTTTGAGCGTAAGCTAAGCGGGCCGCCGTCGCTCCTTTGTAAGCGCCATTCATTCGCACGAACGGGCGAACGCTATTCCCTCCGAAGGCCGCGAGCGCGCGGCGCAAGCGCCCGGCGCGGCTGCGGCGGCGGCCGGTGCGCGGCCGGCGGCGAATCGCTCACGTTCCAATATCCCTTGCCCGGCCAGAGTTAACTACATCCAGGGCCGCCCACTCTTCGAAGTCCGTCGAATCAGCGCCGGCGGCAGCGGCCGCTGCAGCTGCTGTAGCGGCTGCTGCTGCTGCTGCCACGCCGTCGGCGTTGACGCACCCGCCGCCGTAGTGGTCGCCTAGCGCGACTGCGTACGGCTGCTGCCGAGGTCTCGCCGCTGCTACTGTCCTGGCGCGAGCGGGCATGAGCACGAACGCGACAAAGATAAATAATAGATTCGAGTGGCAACATTCAATGGCCAGGGCCAGAGACTTTCGGCTGAGCTCGCGCTCATCAATATTCACGAGGCGGTGCCGCCGCCGCCGCCACGCGCCAAAGACCGAACTCATCGGCGTTTCCGAGCGCAGCGGCGTCGGAGCCGCATAGCGCCGCCTCCGTCCGCCTCGGTCGCTTGGCCGCCAGTCGCGGCTGCGCGGCGGGTGCGGCGGGCAATTGTCCGACGACGACGCCGCCGCCCGCCCGCCCACCTTTCGTGGCTGCCCAGTGCATCGACCGGCAATTCCGCGTTCCTCGGTCGCTGCCGTCCGCTCGGACGAATCGCCGTTACCGAAGCGGTCAGCTGACCGCTTCGGTAACGGCGAGGCACGCTCGAAATGCGGGCTCGATGCGAGGCCCTCGCCTCCCGGCGGCAGGCAGTTTCTTAGGCTAGGGGGCGAGAGAGACCGAGGTCTCACGAGAGAATGCGAGAGGGCGCGAGAGACTGAGACTGAGGCTTCGGCTGCGAATCCCTTCGGTTTCAGCTCGGAGCTCGGAGGTGCTTGCATTCACCAACGGAGTCGTGGAGGTCCTGCAGCCGGCAATCGTGCACTGCCCACTGCAAGCTGCGGCGACGACCGCAAATCTTCTTCTGCAGCTGCAAATGAGCGACGCTATTTCAACATCAGATCCTCGGTGTACTTTTGAACTTTTATTCCTGAGAAGGTCATAATACAGTCACCGCAGTGTTGGTGCTGTGGAGCGATTAGCTTTCAAATCCGACTAGAGCTTACTGGCTAGGTTAGCGTTTTTCATTTAATAGTTCAAGTTGTCAGCCGCTAATGATTCCTTTGTCTTCGATAGAAACAACTCTGAGGAGACAGGCAGAAGTTGCTTAAGTTCTCCTGGTATGGTCTTGACTGCTTATTTGGTGCACGCATCCATCTCCGTCTGTAGCAATCGCAAAGTTACAACGACTCAGTGTCAAGTTGGACAGCTTTCTTTGCACCCTTTGTATAGCTCCATAGGAGAACTCAATCTTTTTTCAGGCACTTCACATACGCCGCCACTGCGGGGCTTCTGCCCTACGACCTCGGTCATCAAATGCAGTCACTCTGACCTCGGTCGTTAAGGGCGAGCGCCTTAACCACTGGTCGAAAGCTATGGCCAGTACTTTCTGATCGGTCGGTCGAGATGGAAGGCCGATTTCATTTCGTGCCTAAGCTCCTCCTATTCTTAGGTGCCGCTAAGGTCGGCAAAGGAAACGAACCAATCGGCCAGCGTCTCTAATCAGCAGCACCCTGCCACCACAGTACTCCCGCCCTTTTCCTAACAGCGTCTATTTAACGCAGTCTCCCGCATTGCCACTGGCAGTCGCTGACGACAGGCGCGGTCCCAGCACCGCTGTCGCCGCGACCGTATTCTTAATTCAAAGAGGCCACCGCGCATCTGCGGCGCTGCCGAAGACCATCCATCCAGGGTGCGAGCGCTCGCGACGACGCAAGAGAAGCGCTACCGATGCAAGCTTTTCGTGACAAACGCCTCGGCGATTTACTTGACATGCGGGTTGCAAAACGCCGAATGCACCCACCGTCGTGCGACCGCCTTCGAATCACTACTTCTCTCGCTTCGTCCACTTCCAGGCGGCTCGACCAATTCCTCGCCTTGAGGCGGCGTTAGCTGCTTCTGCTGCCTACACGCGCCGCAAAAACTGTCGAGGTTTCGAATAAACTTAGCGGCCTCTTGGCGGCGGTTTTTAACTAATTTTCTTAAGTATTTTTTCAGTGCTTTTAGCCGACTCGTCCAGTAGGACGCTCGGCTGAATTAAAACCGGAAGCCACGACAAACAAAGACAAACAAAACGCGGCGCTGGATAGTAAGAGCGTACACTGTGACTGTAGGGGAAATGGATAGGCGCTTGAATTACGTCTGAGAGCGGAACGGATCAACAGCGGAGGGATAGTGGATGAATAGTGGATGGGACAGAAAAAGGAGTCCAGCGGAAAGTCAGCTGAGCTTTTTATTTTTTCTTAGAGTGAAACACTTTCGCTTAAATTTCAAGACCTCTAAAAATCTCACAAACTAAATTTTAAAATACCACGTATAGTGAAAATCTAGACGCTTGGCGATTTATTTAAATTTGCACTAGGTGTACGCTTACTAATTCAAACTCCTCCATGTAGACGGTACCAATCGAGGGACGGTGGGGGCTATCGAGTTGCGAAGCATTGGCCTACATGCTACGGAAATTATTATTTCTGCGAGTGACGCAAGCATAACTAGATCTGGTTACTTAGGAGAGCCAAGGGTTTTTCTTTAAGCGTGTACTGCTTGAGACGGATGGCCTTCGAAGCCAACGACGCTGGTCGTGGGGGGGGGGGCAGCAGTTTGCTTAAAGTTCATGACGAGTGAGTGAGGGCACTGATAACCTGCCGAAAACTGCAGGTATCCTACACCTTTTCAGAAACTGCAGGTATGCATTACCTTAGCAGAAACTGCAGGTATCCTTCACCTTAACAGAAATTGTATGTATCCTCCACCTTAGCAGAAACTGCAGGTATCCTTCACCTTACCAGAAACTGCAGGCATCCTTCACCTTACCAGAAACTGCAGGTATCCCGAAAACTGTAGGCATCCTTCACCTTACCAAAAAGTGCGAAGTTTGCCGAGCGCATAGCCTAAAACCGAAATCGAGGAAAAAGTACGCTAAACGCAGCAGCGATATAAAGCTTACAGGCCGCATGGCTGCGGCTGGGAGGCCAGATCTTGCGTGCTGTGCCCAACAACTACGCTTAGCTACTGGGAAGACTGTCGCCGGCATCCGAAAGTACGCTCTCTCCCGTCGATTCAACCTTAAATGTCGTCTACTAGTCTTAGCGCCAAGAGCACAAGGCAGCTAACACTTCGTGCAGATTCAAGCTGCGTTTACACAACAGACTTTCCTTCACATCTTGAACAGATTTCCCACAGATTAGGGCTAGTACGTCATCATACCACACAACATTTGGGGGAGGAGCCAATTCTGCAGACTCATCAGCAGAAGAATCCGTCTCAACTACACTTTTTGGTCCAGCCGACCAATAAAAACCCCGGGGCTCAGCACATATGCGCCGCGGCCAAAATAAAGTGGCTGACGTTCGTAGGCTCAAGTTATATTGAGGAGTTCAGAGCAAGTGCTTGAATATGTTAAGAATTTCTGTGCGCCATGCATACGCCTTGCATTTTTTTTAATCAAGTCCACCAGCAAATTCGTAACTTCGAACACTACTTCACCCGAACTGGTAGCTGCGCACATTACTTGGTACTGCTCCCCTTCCCGAAAAAGATTTTTAAAATTCTTATGTTTCTTTTATTTATATTCTTCTAATACTACTTTACAATGATGACTGCAGTGGTGAACTCACCTTCTGCCTGTGTTGACTTGGAGTCTCCGGGGAACCCCTCTTTCATACTAGCCTCTCGTTTCAGAGCACGGGCTGTGGGCGGGACCAAGTCGGCCCTTGACTCTGTCGTGGGCGAGACTAAATCTGTCGTGTAAATGTCCTGACTAGGAGGAAAGTCGGCGTCTGTCAGGTGGAAAGTCTGCCGTGTAAACGCAGCTTTAAGCAGTTGGTGTGTTACTAACGTGGGCCGCCGCTGTCGTTCTGGGACACGAGTCGGCACGATAGCAGTACGAATACGAGATCGAGTTATCTGCCGCTGCCAACGCTGCTGCAGCTGCAAACTTCCGACGCCGACTGCTTTATGACAATGGACTAAACAGACAGTCTGAGCGGCCGAACCACAACAGACCCCCTTCGGTGTAAGAGACATTAGACTCCCTAGGTATGCGAGGCATTAGGCCACCTACGTATGTGAGGCAGTAGACCTCTTAGGTGTGCGAAGCAGTGATTTTTCCTGTGCTGTCTGACCATTCTTTTCGATCCATTAGTCGGCCCTCGACGATTTAGCACAAATAATGCCTCGCCTGCTGCAAACGGGCTAGTCTTCGTATCGAGAGTATTGAGAAGCCTCCCTTCACATTTAGCCTTACGCTGTGTCTATTGCACGTGTGTGTGAGAGAGAGAGAGAGAGAGCGAGCGAGAGAGAAGAAGAGAGACGGATCTGCAGCCATCCTCCTTGGAATGCGAGTTTGTCAGCACTCCCTCCAGTGTTGGCTTATGGTTAGGACGTGCAGGTCTAAAGCTCGGACTAAAGCAGCAGCGCCGCAGGGCCGCCGTTGTGCTGTCCGTCCATCCAAACCGTCGGGGCCGCTCTCTCTCTTGTGCCCCATAGGAAGTGAGATGCTGCGGCGCTGCGGCATCCGACGTGCCGATGCCATTTCACACGGAAAACTAGTAAAACGTCGAGCGACGTAAAGGTATTCTCGCACGAACAAATATGCTCATCGGCGCCTGGATCATAACCGTGAAGGTTGCTGTTTGCCTTGCTTTGTGCGCATGCCCCTCCTATTAAGAGCCCACAATTAAAATGCTGTAGACGTTGAAAAGAGCCGGCACGCCTCGAAGGATCTGCACCGTAACGAATTAATAAATAGCAGGTGCCTTCGACATCCCTTAGGGGGTGGCTTATAAATTGCATTACCTCTTGAGACAAGTGGGATAACGACTGATGAAGTGCTTTCATTGTCCGAGAGGTATTGTTGCAGACACCCACCCCTGGCCAAGATCGAGCATGAAGAAGAGCTTCGAAGCCTTCGAGTGTTGCACCAGCAAGTGCTGCTACGAACGTACTGCACGGTTTTCTCAAACAACAGTAAGTTCTTTGTCACAGGTAACGTGCTAGCAACGTAGCTAATCCTCAAAGAAGTGTGACAAATACCAATGAAGCTTACGAATCGCTTTTGGGCGAGCGACTCGGAGCAGAGTAGAATAGAGTAGCCCATTAGCAGAGCAGGAAAGTAGAGTAGAGTAGAGTAGCAGATTAGCAGAGTAGATGGAAATAGTAGAGTAGTAGAGAAGAGTAGTTTAGTAGAGTAGTATAGTAAAGTAGAGTAGTATGGTACAGTAGCAGAGTAGAGTAGAATAGAGCAGAGTAGATTAGTAAAGTATTAGAGTATTCGAGTAGTAGATTAGCATTGCAGTAGAATAGAGCAGAGTATAGTGGAGTAGTAGAGTAGAGAGCCAGCGAGTCGCGAATGCTACCTCGATGCACACTGAAATTGTCCACGAGCTCGATACCGCAAGTCAGCAACAAAGACCGCCCGTGCTTTACCACAGAACGCGTCAACGTACTTAAGTAGAACGGTATTTTTTTCATAGCCTCGGAGAGGCGTGAGTGAACTGAACCGGCCGCCATGGCCCAGTTATGCGGCTCGAAGCACGGAGTGCAGCTGACTAATTGAACTCGACGCATTCTGTTCCTGTAGGCTGTAATTCAGGAATAGCTATTAATTTCAACGGAGGTCATAAAAATCTGGCTGGTATATCATTCGAACGTTTCGATATCAACCACAACAGTAGACTTGCGATATAATTTGTTTTCACTGATTGGTTTTCAGTGACTTTCTAGTGACTGTCAAGTTTAAAAGCATCATAAGCAGCTAAACGTACAGCCGGTGGTGCAGCCCATTCGCCCCTTCGTCCATAAGCATCAAAATTGGCTTTTCCTTGAAGCTTCATCAATTCCTAACTTTTTTTGGAGCAAAGCCTAAGTTTTGTTTGCCTTGCTGCCGGAAATGGTTCCGACAGCACTGCTGAAAATCAGCCGTATTTCTTAATAATGATCTCTTTCCTTTCACACCGTCGTTGGTGTTGAGCAAGCAGCTGGCTCACAGGCTTTCCAAGCCGACATTACTTGTCGACAGCCAGCTCCTGCCAGATGAATCAGGTCTGTCACTGTTTCCGACAACGAGTGGCTGGGTTTGCTTAACGTGGAAGGAACGAGTGGCCGTCGAAGCCTATTCGATGTCGATGGCACCGATAGAAGGGGCATTCCTCGTAAGTTCCGTGTGCCCGAAGGCCTGCAGGAGGATGTAGAATGGTAGGATGAATAAAAAATATAATTCATTTATAAAGCGCCCCAAGAGAACTTAATCTCTATTCAGGCCCTTCGCATATGCCTCGGGAAAAGAACTTAAAAGCACACCTGTTTAGGACAGAATTTAGTGGGTCCATGTGACGGTAGGATGATGGAGGATGGTAGGAAGATGGAGGACGGTAGGATGATGAACGGTAGGATGACGGAGGAGCTCGTGGCGCCGGAAGAATAAAACCCAGCGAGTCTTCAACGAGTCGCTTTTATGGCTGTACACATTACTTTTCTCCAAGGCAGCCGAGAGTGGCCGAGATTTTCCCGATTCCGCCAGCAAAAAACCGGGCAAAGTCGCGAGTCTACATTAGGACTGCGGTTGCGAATGATGGCCCAGCTCGCCTGCACGCGCGAATGCTCGAGCGCGCGGCTTCGCTTCATTTCCCGCCGGAGGAAGCCTTCAGAGCGACGGCTCGAGCTATTCTGGACGGGCCGGTCGATGACAGCGGAGAGAAAGCTCTCGCTGGAGCACACGCCTCGAGCGAGCCGCCGCTTGCCAAAGCTACGCACGTTCGAGCCGCCAGTGCGCTTGCGCATTCAGTGACCCTCGGTGGATACTGCTGACCTGACCATTTTCGCGCCATCGATTGGGCCTGACGAAGAATTACACGGAGCTGGTATGCCTAAAGTACGACGAGTCGAGCACCGGATCCCAACGATGCCATGACCTATTTCTGCTGCGCAGGTATTTTACATGCACGAAACGATAGCAGATGTCGAAACTGTGCGTACCGGAAGTTCGATTATCGCCGAGAACCTAACCAGCTGCTCGCAGAGGCGGCGCGGACTATTTTTGTGGGAAGAGGGCGGCAAGCGGGCCCACACAGTTGAATTACATACAATCGAAGCTCACTCAAATCAGCAGACTACCGTGCTGGGCAACTTTCAACCGATTCATTAGACTCGTGCGTACGAAAGGCGTACAGGCTCAGAAGCGGCTATATATATATATATATATATATATATATATATATATATATATATATATATATATATATATATATATATATATATATATATATATATATATATATATATATATATATATATATAGATATAGATATATATATATATATATAGATATAGATATAGATATATATAGATATAGATATATATATATATATATATATCCATGCAGGGGCAATAAAGAATCATCTGCTACAGGACTCGAGCCCTCAAACTGCGATATCAAGTGCCAACATCTTACCTGTGAGCTACGACCCGGGCTGGGGAGCGGCTGCAAGTTGTTAATGCACATCGGTCTACAGGGAGCGGCACCATTTTGGGCAGATATAACTATCTAGGGTTGTCAGCTAGCACGTACCAGTAAATGCCTCGCCGACAGCGAGGGAACTCGATACCGGCACTAATGCCTCTCGCCGCTAATGACCAGAAGTTCAAGCAGCTAACGAAGTGCCCAGTATTGCGTCTGCCCTCTCATGGATAGACAATTAAAGTTATCCTGGTCAGCTTTCTTTTGTTGCTGCGGACGAGGCACGTGTCGTGAACATATGTGGAGTTCGACATTGCACCAAATTTCACAGCAACCAATGAACTGACAAGTGCGGTGCCTGGCTGGACAGTGCTATTTTGGCCTAGAGCTGTGCCCTGCTGAACAGTGCTATTTCCAGTGCTTCCGGAAACCTCGGAGATCTCTCAACTGGGCTCTACTTTAGTGGCTGTGAATAGCAGCAGCCATCGGATCTCTTGACGTCAAAGAGCGGAAAGCAAACGTCCGTGTGCAAAGGTGCATTGTGCGTAGTACCAGACAACTGATACTAAGAGACTGAATGCGATCAAGTGTCAGGGGGCCAGTTTATTGGCTATGCTAACTTTATATGAATAATTCTGAACTTGAATTAAATAGCTTTTAGATAGTGGCGAGGGATTTTCAACCGATCTGTCTTTTTTGAAAATGGATTCAGTTTTTCTAATTTTTTGAGCCACACTATGGAGGCTTGTCTGCGGCTTCAGATTATTCAACCAACCATTGCTAGACAGAAAATAAGAGACAGCCTGGAAGAAAGGACTGCAAGAGCAACAGAGACACTCAAGATGGCTGCCGCCACACTTTTGCAGAATGAACTGAGCTAGAGCGTCATCTCAGAGGGGCTGAGCAGTTGACAGAGAATTTCACGAGCATTCCTATGCCGGCTTCGCAGACACTGGGCCTCAACAAACAATCCTTCTGCGCAGGATAGTGGTGAGCTTTGCTCGATCGTACATGCTGCCGACCACCAGCCCAGTTCATAGAATGCAATGCCATCTCGCAAGTACCGAGCCTACTACCTGAAAATCGTCAAACTAGTTATTAGCGACTGGACGTGGAGGCTTTGCATGCTAGTTACGGCCGAAAATCAAAGCTTCGTACAAGCTGCTGTCACACTACTAATACTGCTCATAGAATGCGAGACCTGCGTTTTCAGCGTCTAGGGAATCGGCACAAGGTAAACCTTCTGCAGCTGATCAAATCTTATCCGCAATTCCGCATTAAGAGCAAGCCCGGCCGTAGAATCACGCCTAACTCGTGTACAATTGATTGCCAGCACTTTACCAGCGCCATTTGTCTCGTAAAAAATGCAATGCACTCTTGCACACAGATTTATTCACGCACGTTCATTCTGCCCGTTTAAGCTGAGTTCGCAGGCTGGTGGGTCTTGCTTTTTATAGGGGGTTAGCGAGCATCCATATAGCCTGTGCACGAATTCAGAGTGACCTGTACCAAAGTAACATTGTGCTAGATGGCCACATCACTTTAATTGTCATGGCTGCCTCATTTCAGCAGAGGGAATTTCAAAATTCAGACTTGCTTAGGTAAGAATACCGTAACCCTACTGGTCTATCTATTTGCTACATTCTGCCATGACTCCTCTAACTCTCTCATAGCAGCTTTTTTCTACCCATGTAATATCACGCGAGAAGCTGGAAAAAACTGTGTAGCCAGCATTTTCCTACATCCGCATTGAAAGTGTGTCTTTATGTCACTTCTCACCGATCTGCATAGGCTCCATATAAAGCAGCAGATTTCATTAAAGGTACGATCACTAACTTGCAGGTTCTTTTATTTTCTTGCTCCAGCCTATATATCTGACATACTTCCTAGTCAAGCTATCCGTCATGGTAAATGTTCCAATGAACCAAGTTGCTTAGCTATTATTCTAATATATTTCAAATCACTTGAAGACGTGCTTCCGGTTCCCATAATCCTAAATCCCCAAAACTCAGTTCTTACTGACATCAAGATGTCCATTGACTTGTCATATAAGAACCAACGTGCTCCTCGTAGCATTTGCTTAATCCGTGCAAGCTTCTCTGAAATTGTGCACTTTGTCACTAGCCAAATGACATCCTTGCTTTCAAGCATTCATTGAGTGCCTCAAAATACTTTTACTTTTCTTATGGCGCTATGCAAATTGTATGTAGTTACAATCACAACAGCAGAGCTCAAATAATGGATTCTCTACATATTCCCATGCGAAATGACTGAGCAAGGCTAGGCAACAGTGAAAACTCGGCTAATTAATTGGGCCTTGTTTACTTAGGGCTAGAGGAGTCTCCTAGTGGCTAAAACCTGGCTCGCTACCGGCAAGACAGAACTGCCTGCTGCTGGACTTGAACCCACGAACTTGACCTGGCAGAGCGAGCACAATAGAGACTTCTGTAACTTAATTACAGTAATGATAATATGTCATTTAGACACTCCTATAAGAGAGCTATAGCTCTATCCAGGCGCTTAACTCGCTGCAAAGAATGAACAAGGAAATTTAGGGACATTTGCGGTATCAAGCAAGCAAGCTAAAAGAAGTACGAGGTTTAGACCAGAACGCTAAAGGCAGCGTGAATAATTTCGTGGCTACCGGCTGGCGATTAGCAAACGCTAAATCATGCAGATGTACACACGCAAAGGACACGGGAACAAAAAACTTAATTTAACAGGGGCGATGAGAAAGCCGAGATGAACAGGTGCGTCTATAGCTAAGACATGAAAGATGAGATGACATTGCAGGTAGTGACCGTGGCCCAAAGACTTTTAAGACTTTCGGTGCATACAAGCTGAAGGCTCAATCTCCAAAGTATTTCAATTTCGTTTGAGGGTCGGCGAGATTTCCGCACGGTCAGATAGGTAGGCTGGTGCAAGCGATCGACGTGACTTGAGAGCTCTGACTGAGCATCGTTTGAAGTCCACTCGATACTTACCAGGCAGCCAATGCAATAGAGAGCTCACTTTAGCTGGCACAATCGCAGCCCTATCTTGGTTATTCGCCATAGAAGTTCGCAAGAAGGTGAAACAACTCTCGCTGTAACGCCGCTCAGCCTGCTGAGAAAGTGACCCTCCACACTCGCGCACGAGCCGTAGAACTCTCGAGCGAAGCAGCTGCCCTGGCGGTGACTTCGAAGGTCGCCTTGTCTCCGGCAGCGCTCATGGCGTAAAGGCAAGCTGTAGGGCATCGACGCGATGAGCTCAATCTTTGCTGCGTATTAGCAGAGGCCATTTCAGCCTGCTGCTAGTCACTTCACGCTGGCTGCCGAAGCAGCTGGCGCTGTCGCCTTCGATCGAGCGCCGAGAGCACAACGTCTACAGACCGCCCGAAGCTCACTCTTTCCCGCTATTTCGCCATCTGCAGCTCGCTCTTTCCTGCTCTTTCTTTTTCTGCAGCTCGCTCTTTCTAGCCGCGAAGAAAAGCGACTAACCTCGAACGCCTTCCGCCATCGCATGTGACCTGAGCGAAAAGTTGAAAAAACCATCAGAGCCACACGCTGACCGGCTTAACTATGGCTATCAACTAGCAATTTCCAGTCTGTTGGTCAATTAGAGTAACTCAATTGTCGATTAAAAAAGAGTACTTTACAGCGAGGATTACGTCCATTTTGACCAGCCCCAACAGCTTGCTCGAGTGCCCAATTAAATGTCGTGGCGAGAGCCTGATGCAACCTGACTGACCGATTTCAGTGTGCATGCGTGCCGCACGCCGACCGGGCCTCACGTAGCAGATCTTCGCTAGCGGTGCTGGGCGTATCGTTGACCTATATCGAGTCATCAGCATAACCTACCATTTTCACTCCTACAGCATCCAGAAGTGCTTATGTGTGTATCTCCTTCAGTAACTCCACAAAGTCATAAAGACCATGTGGGTGTTACGCAGGAGAGTTTTGTATAGCGCACTCACAGCCTAAGCGGCTTTCGGCACGCATTCGGTACCCAACAGACTTCGTCTCACGCAACAAAGGGAAAGTGGGAGGCATAGCTGAGTCAGGAGAGCAGTTGATGTAGTGAGTAGCATAAAAGTAGCAGTTCAGGACCGCTGAAAAAGATGTGCCATAGTCGGCAGTTGGAGAGTAGATGTCGTTGCGTAAGAATTGTGGAAGCGAGTTCCACAGTCTAGGACCTGCAGAGCTAAAGCTTCTGTCGCCAACTGTCTTTAAGCGGAGGAATGGGACAGCTAATTTATTGTCCACACAGGACCTGAGGGCGCAGGAACAGGCTGAAACTGGTGCAGCAGTTCAGCTGGGTACGAAGGAGCCAAGCCGTGGCGGGCCTTATGGGTCAGCGTAAGAACTTTGCGCTTATCGGTCGATTTGGAGCGCATCGTCACCATTCTAGTTAAATCGTTACAGACATCATAATTCTAGTTAAATTGCAGGAGCACAGACGATCTGGATGCATGCCGACAGGAGTGGAGAAGGCCGCGATAGCTCATTCCGAAGCGGAAGCGAGGCCGTTCGGAAGAGACCAGACGAGCTGCTGAGTTGAGCACCAGTTGCAGACGATGCTCCCGATACAGTCAATTACTAACTCGTGGTTAGGAATATAATAATCGTCCTACCTACCGTCTGCGTCCAGATCAACCTCGTTATCACACTCTTGAACAGTGATCCTGGTTGAAATATGTTTCAACCAAGATTTTTATTTTTATTTACTAGCTGAATGATGCTTGCAGTGAGCACTAGACTGACTTCAGGCCAAAGGATGCAAACGGTGCGAATCAGAATTACATGTCCTCAATTGTAAAGCTATAATTTGCGACTAATAAGCTTCCCCTGGATTGTAAGTCATTTAAGCATCTATTAAAGCCTAAGAATACTCTATGCGGAGGACTTCGACAAGCAGTAAAATAGTGGCGCATAATAAAAAAAACACACAGGTGGCTAACTAGATGACAGACTGCTGCTTGCAAGCGCAGACCGCTTAACGCCTTGGACGCCGACAGCTATCCAGTAAGACGAATTATCTGTCTCAAATCATTGCTGGATCTTCGGCATTTCGCTTATCGTATCGCACTATCTCGCGACCTCTTTGGACTAGGAGTAGTGTCATTTGGGTATGCGAGCACTCGTGCGAATTGGCCTTTCAGCTGACCGAAATCTCCGGCAATGGGATTAATTATCCAGGACTTCCGGCCTTTGCCCTTAATCGCCTGCAACTGGTTCAAGACGCAGCAGAGCGTCTGGTCTCTTTTGATCGGCGCAGCTTCCGTATCGCACTTCCGCTTCCGAATGAGCTTCACGAGCTCCCTATCAGGCGTCGAATTGAAATTAAAACTCTCCGCCCTGCTTGCAGTTGCCGCCACTCACTGGTGGCAGTTCAACCTGTCCTTGACCTCCTTGCTCCTCTTAATCCTAGCTGATTAAACAGCCTCTTTTTATGTAGCGACAGAAGAGCCTTTACGGCTATCACCACCGCTTTCGGTGGCGATAAAGGATCACCCAACGCAGGAATCGAACCCACGACCTCGGGACCGAGGTCATGAAAGCAACCGCCTTACCTAGTGTGCCATCACGGCTCCTCTTCCAGCGTGTCCCTCGCTCGCGCCGCCCGCTCCTCGTTCTCCGGCCATCTCGCCCTCTCTTGCACTAAATCTTTGCACCGGATCGTCGTCTTCGTGGTCTCTCGGGAGCCATAGCGAGATGTCTGCCAACGAGAGTGCAGACTGTGCGTTAGCTAAAAGATAGGCTGTTCATCGTCGCATCCATTTACTCCACTTGAAAATTTCATTCTTAAAAGCTATGCTCGCACTCTTTTACTCTCCACTCGCCCTCACCAAGGAGTAAGCTGCACGCGCCGAATAGTGAGAACGAAGTGCGCCTCTGGCTAATTGCTGAGTGGCGTTCGGTTAGCCGGCGGTCAGGTGAATAGGTCAAGTAATGGGATTGCAGCTGGCCGGCTGGGCTAGCCCAGTAATGCTTGCTAAACCGGCTTAGCCGAAAGCTAGGAGCTACAGACACAATTGATAAGGTAGACAGTGCCGCTCGCCTTAGGAACTTATAATTGACATGTCCGTCGGAATAACAACAGGAGCCTGTCATGTTTTCCCGAGGGAACTCCTTGCGATTTACAAACCCCGAGAGGTTCTTGTAGTTAGTCATACAGTGGAAATGCCTACTATAAGTTTACTCAAGATGTGGACATGCGTGATTCATTCATGATGAACATATGCTGGAGTTGCTGAAACGGACCCTATATATGAGTGGCACGCTAGGCTCGTGCGTAGTTACAGTGGCTAATCCCTCCGGGGAATACGGCTGGGGTCTCGAGGACCCCATGAAACATCGATGGTTTTGTGGCTGAAGAGCTCGTGCCTAACGCACACGTATACACACGCACGCACGTGCGCTCGCACACACACACACCGGCCCGGCTCTCCCTAAATTAATTGGGATGGATAAGTGAATTGCCGCCAGCTGTTGTGCTCCGAGCCAGATCGGCGTACATATTCTCCTGAAGTACGGGCTGCACCCCCAGCGCTTCGCTCTTGGTCCCTTTCTTTTCGCCATTTTTACTCTCCTCTTGCGGATGTCATCGCCAAGTCGATCAACGCTTTCAAATTTATGCCAACGACACAAAGCTGTACCTATGCTTTGATCCCTCCCAGCCTTCCAGCACGTCTAACTCCCTTAACGTCCTCGCTGCATGTATTGCTGATGAATGGATGGGTGGACACACGGATGGCCGCAAGCGTCATCAAATTTAATGACGACTAAAGCAAACTTAACTAGTTTTGGGCAAACCTAGCGTCACTCAGAAATTGGTCAGCTTAAAGCTAAAAATTGGCTCAACGATCATGTCTTTAGTAGAATCTGCACAAATTCCGGGTGTCATGTTTTAAAACGACCGTTCACTAGACGACCACAGCGGCTCCAGTCAAGCCTGCGTACTTTCATCGACTTAATATTCCAAAAATTTCGCACCTGCTTAGCAAATACACTACATCCGACATGCATTTGTAGCATCCCGTCTCGACTTCTGTAACTCACTGCTTGCAGGTATTCCGGCCTATGCAATCGTGCGCTAATAGTTGGTGCAAAACTTGGCAGGTCGGCTGATCTGTCGTGAGGGTTGCAATTGCCACTTCAAGTTACTTCTCGCCAACCTTCACTGGCTCCCAATTGAGCAGCGAATCTTTTTCAAGGTCTTGTCACTCACTTCTAGGTCTTTTCATTCTCTTGCCCCAGTCTACATGCCAGAACTACTCCCCATCTAAGCTAGGCATTGTAACAACCACTCTTCTGACTCAAATCGTTAATCTGTGCCTTAAATAGACCGCAAATCGTAAGGAGACTGTGCCTTTAGTTTGCATACTCTCAAAGCCTGGAACTCATTCCCGAATACTGTCCCGACATCCCCTGACTCGATGAGATCTAAAAAGAAGCTAAAAATGCACCTGTTCTTTACATCACTTGGTGGGTTTTTTGTTCCTAGAAGATTTCTAGTTTGTCCTGTATGTGCTTATTCGAAAATGTAAAGTGCCTAGACAGAAATTGAGTTCTCTGAGGGCGCTTTATCAAGTGCATTATTATTATTCTTATTATTTGTGCTGACACTGCCTGCTACTTGTCACTAAATTATGAATGTTGACACTGTGCATGTTAGTGCTAACATTAGCCTCGTGCTTCCCTCACTGCATTTATAACGTGCCTAGAAATACATTAATTTGTTTAAGGATGATATTCAGATTTATTGTTATTATTACTATTACCCTGCCGCAATAAACGCCAATGTGAGTCCGACCAAGACATTGCTAGTCGTCACTCCGTAAAATGCATATCTTACTGGACAGCAAAATATTCTGCCGCTGGAAGAATTCAAACTGGGATCTCAGCTTCCATGGTCTACGACTCTATCTACCTGTCCATTCACAAAGTTTTCTGCCTATTAGTGATTTCAAGCGATATCAATATCTCACATTTATCAAATGTCTTACTCTTATGTGAACGCGTAACGCCGAAGGCTCGGCGGGAGAGGCGTAACCTACCGATTACTGGTCGGCGTAACTTACTACCTAATGCGGTTGGGTGCACGTCTCCACGCAATAAGCAGGCCGCCACAAAATGAGCGTTTCTAGCGCTGATCTACTCACCGTTACTAAGGGGGTCGTAAGTTCGCGGCGTGAATTGGAAAGCGAGACACACGAACAGGAGATTTCACTGAGCTTTACTCGCAAGCGAACAATGTCGCTGCGCGTCTAGCTCAGTTTTATCTTCAACACTCCTCGCACGCTCTCAACAGCACAAGCACTCTTGCGGGGAAATGCGTCCCCGCACTTAGGCTAGCTACATCTGTTGTGGGAAACGACCTTAACAGGATAGAGGAGCTCAAAACCAGAATCTAGACCCTGGCTCGAGAACTAGGGCTCCGCTTCCACCGTATAGGCAATAATACTTCACAAAACAAAACCAAGCTACTTCCAGTTTGCATAGGCAAATCCCTATGTGCATACTCATACACACACAGACACACACACACACACACACACACACACACACAGAACACAAATACAAAAAACACGAAATACGAACCACGGGCGCTATACGACCGTTTTCGGTGGCGTCCACCGAATCCTCTTCTTTTTTTTCGCTTTTAGAGAAACGAGTCCGGCAACTGCCGGTGACTGCGTCGTAACAAAGCCGCAGAAAGAACAGTATCCTTAGACGAGCGCCTCTCTACTCTTAAATACCTAGCCGAGACAACGGGGCAAGAGCTTAGCGGTATTGGGCCCGGCACCGTCGGCCATAGGGGTAAAGTATTAATACCGTCGCTCGACCGCCGGATGAGCAACCCCGTCCAGCTTGAATGCAGAGAAGGTTCGAGACGATTCTTTTTGGGCAGACTTATGGCCGAGTTCGACAGGCCGGCCGCCATTGGTCAGCCGCTCCTGCGGATAGCAGACCGACTCTAAAGCTTTAGCCGAACCGCCGCAGCCGCTGGTCCCGGTGACTCGTGGCTTCGCGCGCGCTTGAGCTCTCGCAGTCTCTCCACACTTGTGGTCCTCCCTCTCTCTCTCTCTCTCTCTCTCTCTCTCTCTCTCTCTCTCTCTCTCTCTCTCTCTCTCTCTCTCTCCGGTTCACCGCTCAAAAATAAAAAGAAGTTTCCCCCCCCCCCGCCGAGCAGTTCTTGTGAGCCCTAAAACCGAGCAAAAGCCGGCGCTGCACTACAAATGTTCGCCGCTGATGACCTTGTGACCTCGTCTATTTCAATCCCCCTCCCCCCCCCCCCGCTGCCAGCCGCTATGTGAGCAGTAGCTTCAATTCGACTAAATTCGCCCGGCGGTTCTAGGCTGAGCGGCTGGGCTTATGAAACCAATAGCACTCTCTGCGGACGCCGCCCCCCCCCCCCCGCCATACAACGGCTCCATACTTAAAGCCAATTTAGGATTGCTATCACTTCGGGGTCAAGGACAGCTAACTTTTCAGCACGCGGCGCGCGCTGCTGCAGCTGTTGCATATTGCCTTGCTTATAGCTGGTTGCAGCGGTGGCCTCTCGTGGAATCGTGCCGGCCAGCAGACAGTCGGAATGCGCGAAGGTACAGCTTCAATACGCGAACGTATCGAGAATTGTTTTCGAATGACTCGTCGCAGCAGCTCGTGGGCCCACGGGCACCTGACATCTAAGCTTCCGCCTACATCCCGTCGCACTTCAAATTTGTGGCAATAATAATAATACTAATAATAATGCATTTGAGATGGCGACCCCAGAGAACTCAATCTCTTTCTAAGCACTTTACATTCGCCATAAAGGAAGCGCGATTGAATGGTTAGTGGTAGCGTGCTCAATTAACAACAGGAATAACACGGCTAGGGGTGACATGCACAGGGTCAGCAAGCAAGTTTGGTTCACCAAGGACGACAACTGACGCGCAAGAAAGCGTTAGCAGCGACGGCTCTCGCTGGCCTTCCACATTCACTCCTCGACCGCTGCGAGAACGATCGAGAATGTCCTGCGTCGCCGTCGTTCTGCGTCGTAGCCGGCAGGGATGAACAGAGGCGGCGACTCGCGGGCGACTCTATCAGCGCGTATGCGTCAGGAACCCGCAGCTGCTGCGCTGCTGGGCCTACCCCAGCTCTACCGCTACGCAGGAACAGCTGCACAGGATTGGCTGCAGGTGAACGTTCGAAGCGGGCGGAGGCGGTAGCTGGGCGGATACAGCCTCGCCGTGGCTCCTCGGGAATCCGTCCGAGTTTATTAGCTGGCCGCCGCGCCGCGGAGGTAGCGGGACGCGCTTGTCCACGACGAAAGCGTCCTCGAGTCGTCCACCGGACGAGGTTATCAAGCGCTCGCCTGGCCCGGAAGCAGATGCCCGAAAGCAGAGCTCGTTATAGTAGTAATACTAATAATAACAATCAGCATCATCATCATGTATTTAATGTAGGGCCTTCAGAGAACTCAATCTCTTTCTAGGCACTTTGCATTTACATTTGCTACAAAGGAAGCACGATCGTTAGCTCTCCAATATCGGCGGTGACAGTGCACGCTACGTCGCTACCCAATCCAACTGCGACTTCGCTGCCGAAGACCTGAGTTGAGCAGAAAGTAGAGGGACGACAGACGTAGCCGTCCGGGCGGCGAGTATGCGCGCCAAAGATGCTAAGCAGGTGAGGTGAGGCACCAGGTGAGGTGAGGTACCAGACACCAGGTGAGGTACCGGGAGCAGCGACCATCGAAGGGGTGAGGGTAATCCTGCACTGGCGATTCGTCCTTTGTGAGCTTATGCGTGCTGACACTGTGCATGCTGCCTCTAAACCACACTTGCATCCTGACGCTGTGCAAGTCACCTTAAACCTCTATGTCGTGCTTGTTGTCATTGAGCATGCTACCACTAACCACTCGATCGTGCTTCCTCTGCAGCAAATGTAAACTGCCTAGAAAGAGATTAAGTTCTCTGAGGGCGCTATAGCAAATGTATTGTAATTAATTATTTTTATTACCATCGCCTAGGCTTGCAATGCATTACTTGAAGAACTGAAAGCCGAGATTAAGCTACGATAAGGACGATTCCGCGTCGTAACTTCCGGCGTTGCTTTGTCTCTAGCCAATCGTCGATGCACGTCCCAAATTCTGTACTCGGGCTTGTAGCTTAAACTCGAGCGGCCCAAGCTCGGACGGCTGCCGACGGGGCCGGCGCTGCCCTTGTTTCGCTCTTTGCTGCATCGCTAAAATTCTGCACAATTTAACTCATCCACAGCACAGCAAACCACCAGAGTTGGCATAGATACTATGCATAGGAGCACGGCAGCTGACAGACTTTTGAAAGTTAACCTTAGGGTCACTGGCCTCGAGATAATCGTCACGAAAGCCGGGCCGTCCCTCCCTCATTCCCACTCAGTTACTCGCCATCGATATATATGTAAAGTGTCCGGAGAGAGATTAAGTTCTCTGGGGATACATTACATTACATTACATTACATGGGGGCATTATACGAATACCTTACTATTACCGTTATTCTTACTATTATCGATCGCTTCGCAACAGCTAAGTTGCACATGCTATCGCAGTAAGCGTTTATTAATCCAACCTCGTTTAAATCACCAGTCGTATGAATCGTCCTGAAGAACAATGGTCTGGACAGAGAGACCTTTATTAATAACCAGCGTACATAATTTGACTCTAGATTTAGTAAAAGTGCCAGGAAAAAAGCGCCACCAAGCGGCCCCTCTCTCTTACACGTACGTAGCTTGGTGGACAGGCACTTCGGTCGAGACTCAGAAGTAGTCCAAATTTCTGCGACGACTCTGGTGCATGCCCGCTGAGATATCTTTGCCCACGACGACAGTTTGAGAGAGGCACCAGAGTCGAGCGAGCTCTTTCAGCTTTTGGCAACGTGACATCTGCACGTGACTGCTGCTGGGCGTGCTCATGTCTCTCAGATGCGGTGCTGGTGCTAATCACGATCGCTGAAACGCACGGGACAAGATGCAGCTGGGGCCGACTGAGTTCCGCAGTTCGAATGCACAGGGTCAAGCCAAAGCTGGTTTAGGTAGTACCCCGTCGAAAGGACGCACCAGGTTTCCTACGGCGGCAAGAACTCCAGCGGCTGTCCGGTGACATCTTGCCTTAAGCTGATACGACCTTCTATCACAATCCAAGGCGCTCGTTGCTATGCGGACTACACAGAGCTACAGTAACTGTGCTTTCGCTCCTTCCTGCCCGACAGCACCTACAACTTACTCAACTTCCCCGTAGAGTTGAAGTAAAGATGGGCTGAGTCATCATCCTCATTTCTGCAGTAACAAAGTGCCTGCCTGTGGACATGTATAACAATTACTGCATGGTGATAGGTTACATTACACCGAGTAGGCATGAGATTCGCTGGCTGTTAGTAACCTACCTATTAAGTATGATCGCACGTGCCTATTTTTGTTATAATAATAATAGTAATAACAATAATAATAATAATCATACACTTGATATAGCACCCTCAGAGAACTCAATCTCTTTCTGGGCGCTTCACATTTGCTGCAAAGGAAAATACAATTGAATGGTAAGTAATATCATGCTTGATACACAAACAACATGAAGAGCATGGATAGTGGTGACATGCACAGGGTCAGCATGCAAATGTGGTTAGTGGCAGCATGCACAGTGTCAGCACCCATAAGCACATGAAGGACGAATCACAGGGACCCACTAAATGCTGTCCTAAATAGGTGTGTTTTTAAGTTCTTTTTAAATGTGGTCAAGTCAGGGAATGTTCTGACGCAAATCGGGAGGGAGTTCCAGGCTTTGGGAGCATACGAACTAAATGCATGGTCTCCAAAGGATTTAAGGTTTGTACGAGGTATTGGTAAACTATTGGATTCCGAAAAGCAGGTGGTACGATGCTTGGCCTGGTGGGCGAGTAGATCTGAGAGACAGGCTGGAGCCAAATAATGAAGTGACCTAAAAGTGAGCGACAAAACCTTGAAGTCGATCCGTTGCTTGACTGGGAGCCAGTGCAGGTCGGCGAGAAGTGGTGAGATGTGGCAACTGCGCCGCTTAGGAGAAGCTAGATGCATTTCTGCTTACCGAAACTTGGATGACGTCTTGTTCCAGTAGCTGTATTTCTGAGACCACTCCATCCGAGTTCTCATTCTATTAGTCCATGCGTTCTGACAAGGTTTGTGGCTTGTTGCAATCGTTGTTCGCGAATCGTTTTGCTATAAAATGTGCAGTTTCTCGCATGGGCCATCGTTTGAATCGGTTGCAATCAGGTCTTCATCAAAGACAATGCCTCTCACTGTTGTGATATACCGGCCTCCTTCTGGCTGTCCAAACTTGTTTACAGAGGAGTTTTCAGAGTTCCTCGCTAAAATATTTGCGTGTGACAGGCCGTTACTGATTGTAAGAGACTTCAATATTCACGTTGACAACCCTGGCAACAGCCAGGTCCGCTTATTTCTTGACTGTCTGGAGAATTTTGGTTTGGCCCAATACGTTAATCATAGCACCCACGTCGGTGGCCACATTCTAGATCTCGGGATCACTAAGTATGTCCTCCCCATGGACCTTGTGGCGTGTCCACTGACAATCTCAGATCATTGTTCGGTCCCGCTTACTGTTCCAGCTCCCTCGTACGTACAGGGTAATGTCGAATTTGTCAAACAACGTAACTTCCAAAGCATTGACTTGGACAAGTTTTTGAAATCTGTTTGTGATGCAGGTCTTCTTGATCTGCATTCAGACTCGACCGGCAGCCTCGATACCCTCACTGATGCGATGAACATGACACACGGGAGTGCTCTTGACAAGCATGCTCCCGTTCGCTCTATCCGTGTTCAAAGTCGTGGAGATTCCTTTCAATTTACAAAGAACTCCTAAAGATGTGCCAGGTTAAGCGCAGGCTTTAACGTCGTTTCAATAAATCGGGGTCTGATGCAGATCTAGTCAATTTCAAAGACTTCCTTCAAGTTTACACCTGAAAGATTAAAAAAAACCAGGGCTTCTTTTTTCATTAGAAAGCTGAATTTCTGCCAGTCGGACACTAAACAGATTTAAAAGACAGTAAACTATTTACTGGCCAATGCTGTGCGGCCTGACTCCCCAGATATTAAGGGCTCAGCCGAAAAAATTCAGCCTTCTTTACTGAAAAAATTGTGCACATTCGTGCCTCCAGTAAGCCCCCTCCGACTAAAGCAATCGCGGTTCCTCAACCTGTGACCTTCCATAAAGGTTCTCCGATGTTTCTGCATGCGATGTGGCTACCTTAAAAAGATCTAGCAAAAAGAGCTCATCTCCTGAAGACCCGATACCTTCATCTCTGTGGTCTTCACTAGCAGACCAACTTAGCCCTGCCATAACCAAGATTTTTAATGCTTCCTTGGGAAATGGGGTCGCCCCAAGTCCTTCAAATCGGCAATCGTTAGACCTATTCTTAAAATACCTGGATTAGACGCAGAGATCTTAGGAAACCGTCGCCCAGTTTCCCTTCTTCCTTTCTTATCAAAAATTCTTGAAAAAATTGCTGCTGAGCAGCTGGTTGAACATATTGAAAATAATGGAATGTCAGAAACATTTCAATCAGGGTTCAAGAGGCAGCACTCCACTGATACAGCTCTCCTCCGTGTTAACAATGACATTCTATGTGGCAACGATGACGGGAAGGTCACTGCCCTAGCTCTGCTAGATCTGTTTGCTGCCTTTTCCACCATTGATCACGAAGTTCTGCTTGAAGGATTGAGAACAAAGTTTGGTCTGGCAGACGAAGCACTAGCTTGGTTTAAATCGTACTTGTCTGATCGTGATCAATCCGTGTCGTGTGGGGGTCAGGTCTCACACACGAGAAGGGTCGCCTGTGGAGTCCCTTAAGGGTCTGTACTCTGTCCCTTGCTGTTCTCCATTTATACGCAACCTCTGGGAAAAGTGATAAGGCCCATAGAATAGGATATCACTTCTATGCTGACGATAGTCAGTTGTATTTGTCAGTCAAACCGTTGGAATCTGCTGCAGCAGCTGAGAAACGGACTGCTTGCCTTACCGATATTCGATCCTGGATGTCGGTAAACTTCCTGAAATTAAATGATGATAAAACCGAACTGCTGCTCATAGGACACCCTAAGCTTGTGGCTGGATTAAAAGGCTTTGCTGTTCTAATAGGTGATGCTATTGTGCGACCGTCACCACGTGCTCGAAATTTAAGTGTCATTTTCGACAGCTGCCTCAATTTCAAAAGCTTCATTCAGAAGTCTGCTTCTACAGCTAGCCATCACAACCGATCCCTATAAAAGATTAGGAGCTGTCTCCCACAGTGGCTTGTTAACAAATTTAACTAGCTCCTTAGTTCTGTCTCGGCTCGATTATTGTAATTCCCCTTTGGCTGGGCTGCCAAAGAAAGCTATTAGACCACTGCAGCAGACTATGAATAGGGTAGTCTTCCGGTCCCAGCGGTTTGAGCACGTGTCACCTTTGATAAAAGAGCTAGGATGGATGCCGGTTGAGCAAAGGATATAGAGCAAAGTTCTTACGCCTACCCGCAAGGCCCGCCGCGGCTTGGCTCCTTCGTACCTAGCTGACCTGCTGCATCAGTTTCAGCCTGTTCGTAGCCTCAGGTCCTGTGTGGACAATAAATCAGGTGTTCCATTCCTCTGCTTAAAGACAGTTGGCGACAGAAGCTTTAGCTCTACAGGTCCTAGACTGTGGAGCTCGATTCCACAATTCTTAAGTAACGACAACTACTCTCCTACTGCCGACTATGGCTCATCCTTTTTAGCGGTCCTGAGCTGCTACTTCTATGCTACTCACTGCCTCAACTGCTCTCCTGACTCTGCTATGCTTCCCACTTTCTCTTTGTTGAGTGAGATGAAGTCTGTTGGGTACCGAATGCGTACCGAAAGCCGCTTAGGCTGTGAGTGGGCTATACAACTCCCCTGCGTAACACCCAGATGGTCTTTATGACTTTGAGGAGTCACAGACGGAGAAATATCCTGACAGACAAGCCTAGCTGAGGAGTTTTGCACCAGCTGTAATCGCCTGATTGCACATGCCGGTAGGCCAGCAAGCAGTTACAAGTTACAAGTTACAAGAGTTACAGAAGTCAAGACGGGATGTTACAAATGCGTGGACCAACTTAGACGTGGTATCCTTATCTGAACAAGCCCGAATTTTAGCAATGTTATGTAGCTGAAAGTAGGCCGACTTGACTGCGGAGCTGATGTGGTCGTCTACCGAAAGGTCACTTCGGAACATGACACCTAGATTTCTTGCAGATTCAACAGGAGATATGCTGGCTGAGCCGATTTTGAGCGTCAGCCTTTCCAATTTCCGAATCACACTTGGTTTGCCCATAACTAGTAATTTAGTTTTATCAGCATTTAATTTAAGAAAAGGTGCTGCCATCCATGTCCGGATGTCATTAATACATGCAGCAAGGGAGTTGAGAGAATTCGATGTGCCCGTAGGCTGGGAGGGATCAAAACAAAGGTACAACTGAGTGTCATCTGCATAGAAGTGAAAGCCCAGATTGTGCTTGGCAATCACATCGGCTAGAGGGAGAGTATAAACCATGAAAAGAACCGGACCTAGCACGGACCCCTGAGTTTGCTCCGTTATTGACGTTCAAATAGATTCCTATGTGTGGTTGCTATGGCTAGGGTACGTAAGTTATGCATAAACAGAAGAAAGGGATACCTTTAGGTGCACACAGAGATCTTCTTGGGAATGCAGACTTAGATAGAGTCTCTCTTCCTGATTGATAGAGTCTCTCTTCTTGATTTGTGCGATCTTTCGCCAGCTCTTTAAACTATCGATCATCAAGTCCTTCTCGTGAGCCTATCGTCTTGCCTGGGTGTCACTGGTACAGTACTACAACGGTTCAGGTCCTATCTCAGTGAGAGACTCCAGAGTGATGATGTGAGTGGACCAAGATCACCCGAGAAATCGCTGAAGTACGGGTGTACCTCACGGCTCTGTGCTTGGACCGGTTCTTTACACGTGTCATACTCTCCCTCTTCCTAGTGTTATTGTCAGGCAGTTGCATCTTTGCTTTAACCCCCCAGCCCTCCAGCATGTCAAATTTTCTCAATTCCCTTGCTGCCGGTTTGGATTACATCTGCCTGCGCCTGGCAGCAGCAAACTTTCTTTTAAATGGCGATAAATCCGAATTACCATCCATGGCAAATCAAGAGTGATTCAGAATTCGGGGAACTTAATTCTTAGACAGGGATACTAAATCTAAATTGGTCCATGCATTTGTGACATCCCGGCCTGTCAGGTGCTTACAACTGATTCAAAACACTGCAGCTAGGCCGTCTGTCGTGACCGTCGTATTTGCCACATCGTTTTACTTCTTGCCGACCTGCACTGGCTCCCAGTCAAACAACACATCGACTTCAAGATTCTGTCACTTACTTTTAGGTCCTTTCATTCGCTCCAGCGTACCTGTCAGAACTACTCCCCCAATGGGCATACTTACCGCCCTCTATTCTGATCTAGATGCTTAGCAACACTTCGTACGACCCTAAAATCCTTTGGAAACCGTGCCTTACCAGGTATGCTCCCAAAGCACGGAGCTCACTTCCGACTGGCGTCACGACATCGCCTGACCTGTCGACATTAAAAAAGAAGCTACAAACACACCTATTTGTCATAGCAGTTAGCCAATACGATTTGCCTTTTGTGTGCTATTGCATGCATTCACTGTGCGTGCTTCCACTAATCATATTTGCATGTTGACTCTGTGCACGTCACCTCTAACCATCTTATGCTTATTGACATTAAGCATGCTAACAATTGGATCATGCTTCCTTTGCAGTATGTGTAAAGTGCCTGAAAGAGAATAGGTTCTCTGAGGGTACTATACAATTATTATTATTGACACTCTCAATCGGATGACAACTTTCTCTAATCGAAGGTCGATACAATGAACTGAATAGAGGCATGGAATTTGCTGTCACTCCGAAGTTGGAAAGCGTAATAGTCAAAATGGGCTGGGTGAGCAAATCTTGCATAGTCCCTGTTCTCGAATCTGGGGTCCTGTCCAAAATGACGTCGATGTGATAGTACCAGCTCCACAGCCAAGCCAGCCGTCGGCTAAATAAAATAAAATACTTGTTTTATCGTTACTTCATTGCTATCATTAAGCAGTAAAGGTCTACCAGCTAAACCACCTTCTGTTTAGGGCCGTGGAAGAGCCTTGGTAACTGAAATCACGTTTGTTTGTATCTCGTCTGTAACTGCACAAAGTCATAAAGACCACGTGGATGTTACTCAGGAGAGTTTTGTATAGCCCACTCACAGCCTAAGCGGCTTTCGGTACGCATTCGGTACCCAACAGACTTCGTCTCACGCAACGAAGAGAAAGTGGGAAGCATAGCAGAGTCAGGAGAGCAGTTGAGGTAGTGAGTAGCATAGAAGTAGCAGTTCAGGACCGCTGAAAAATATGTGCCATAGTCGGCAGTAGCAGAGTAGTTGTCGTTGCGTAAGAATTGTGGAAGCAAGTTCCACAGTCTAGGACCTGCAGAGCTAAAGCTTCTGTCGCCAACTGGCTTTAAGCAGAGGAATGGGACAGCTAATTTATTGTCCACACAGGACCTGAGGGCGCGAACAGGCTGAAACTGATGCTGCAGTTACGTCCAGATCTGATGACATTTACTAGGAAGCTAACAACCTGCCTGTTACAGCCTCCACACTCCAAATACTCCCACCTGTCAGAATTGTCATTTTCGTGCTTTTGAGTGCTGAAATGATGTTTATTAAGTCCCGATAGCGAGATTTAGTTCTCAGTGAGAGCTATACGAATATTTTATTCTTATTACTATTTTCATCATGATCATTGGTGGCTGTCAACAAGCTTACAGCTGGCCATAAACCTCAGGGCTCCGTGCTAGGTCCGGTCCTTTTCACCGTTTATACTCTCCCTCTCGCTGATGCGATTGCCAAGCACAATCTAGGCTTTCACTTCTATGCGGATGACACTCAGTTGTACCTTTGCTTTGATCCCTCCCAGCCTTCGAGCACCTCAAATTCTCACAACTCACTTGCTGCATGCATTGATGACATCCGATCATGGATGGCAGCAAATTTTCTAAAACTAAACGATGATAAAACTAATTTACTAGTTATGGGCAAACCCAGTGTGATTCAGAGATTGGAAAGGCTGACTCTCAAAATTGGCTCTGCCAGCGTATCTCCTGTTGAATCAGCTCGAAATCTAGGTGTCATATTCCAAAGCGACCTCTCGTTAGACGACCACATCAGCTCCACAGTCAAATCTGCCTATTTTCAGCTTCATAACATTGCTAAAATTAGGGCTTGTTTAGATAAGGATACCACGTCCAAGTTGGTCCATGCATTCGTGACATCCCGTCTCGACTTCTGCAACTCACTGCTTACTGGCCTACCAGCATGTGCGATCAGGCGATTGCAGCTGGTGCAAAACTCTGCAGCTAGGCTTGTCTGTCGTGAGCGTCGCAGTTGCCACATTACTCCACTTCTCGCCGACCTGCACTGGTTACCAGTCAAGCAACGGATTGACTTCAAGGTTTTGTCGCTCACTTTTAGGTCTCTTCATTCTATGGCTCCAGCCTATCTTTCAGATATACTACCCCATCAGGCCAAGCATCGTACCACTCGCTTTTCGGAATCCAACAGTCTAGAAATACCTCGTACAAACCTTAAATCCTTTGGAGACCGTGCATTTAGCTCGTATGCTCCCAAAGCCTGGAACTCCCTCCCGACCTGCGTCAGAACATCCCCTAACCTGACCACATTTAAAAGAAACTTAAAAACACACCTATTTAGGACAGCATTTAGTGGGTCCCTGTGATTCGTCCTTCATGTGCTTATGTGTGCTGACACTGTGCATGCTGCCACTAACCACATTTGCATGCTGACCCTGTGCATGTAACCCCTAACCATATTATTCATTTTGTTTGTTTTTCAAGCATGATTTTACCTATTATTCTATTGCATATCACTTTGCAGCAAATGTAAAGCGCCTAGAAAGAGATTAAGTTCTCTGAGGGCGCTTTATCAAGTGCAATAACCTGCTGTAAGGGGCTCCGAAGCCACGACTGCTGCACAAGGTGCCTTTGGGTACCTGCTGCTATTCTCTCTCTCTCTCTCTCTCTCTCTCTCTCTCTATATATATATATATATATATATATATATATACACATTGAGTTACTCATATGCTCAAGAGTAACCACAACTTGAAAGTGCTCGATCATAAGAAGTCATGGACATTAACCATCCACAAGTTGAACAGGCTACATAATCGTCGAGCCATTTGAAAGCCTGAATAGAGTTTACTTTCGAAAAGGAACAGTTTGTCATTGAAAATGTTAGCTGATTTACGAGCCTCGTTTATATAGCGATACAAGTGCCTTAACGGCTATCACAGCAGCTGGATCGCCCACTGCAGGTGTAGTACCCACGACCTGGTTCGAGAGGAGCTGGCACCTGAACCCAAGGTTATGACCCAGTGGTTGACTCCTTCTATCAGGCTTGCATTAATTAACTAATTGCAATCTCTTGCTTTTTCGTACCTCACTCTGCCTAGCTGCCAATCCACAGCCGAAGCTTAGGTTTTGCACTCATCCTAACTTCAAGCTTTGAGGTAGACTCACAACAGGAAGTTCTACAAAAAGAAACTGGCAGTGCTGTCACACTGACCCCACCAGCTTTGCCTTTCTTTGCTAGATGCTCGAGTCCAGTTCTTCTGACTCCAGAAGCACGAGCCATGCAGACCACACACGACGACTTTCGCAGGTCAAGCCTTTGCAGCAGAGGTCAATTTCTAGATCTGCACTAGGATCACTCAGCCCTGCTGAAGCTGACTGACTGACTCACTGCTGACTGACATCGCAAATAACTAGACAACCATTAACTCGCACAGACAATGCATATCACATCAGTTCTTTAATAGCAAAAATAACGGAGAACACTTCGAGTAGCTTCCAAAGCACTCGCTAACGAAAACAAAAAGAAAGTCAAGGCCCAATAGTGGGTCAAGGGGGATGAGGCAGCCTGCAGCCAACAGCCGTGGCCTGCCTCCAGGAGGACGCTTGGCGATTGACGCTGCTGCTGCTGCAGACCTGCTCGTTGAGTAGTTGACTGGCACTTGGCGACTAGTAGTGCAACCACAGCCTCGCAGCCGCATGGCTGTTTGTGCGTCTGCAGAGCCGGACGCTGGGTGGGGGGCCGGAGGAGAGGAGGTTGTGCCTGGTGGTTGACACATGCGAACCGAAGGGCACCGACCATGTTACGGCCAATCTGACGCACGAGGGTCACTGCCAAAACAAACGCCGGAACAAGATAGCTTCCGCCGGGATCAGAGCAGGGCGCTTGCACGCGCGCTAGCGTCTCTGCCACTGGACGGGAAGACAGGAGGATAATGAGGATGAGGATAAGATGGAAGAGGAGGCAGTGAGGAGGAAGAGGAGGAGGATGAAGATGACGATAATGCGAAGGAAGAGGAGGACGACGAGGTCGAGTAGGAGGGCAAAGGCAAGGATCAATCCAAGACACTCTAGCTTCGATTCGTGGGTGCCAGCTGTAACGTGCACTTGCCAGCTTCTGACTGGAGGGAGCCACACTTGCCACGCGACGTGACAGCGTGGAAGTGCCGACAGAGACCAGCATCACGAAAGGAGTGGGTCAAGCTTGCTTGCACTCCATCCATCCTCTCCTGGCAGCAGAACGACTGTGAACGCTCGGCCGTCGCCGGCAGAGTGCCGTGCCCTTGTCGCTCGTTCGTAGACAGGTACTTAGAATGCTCGGTCGAGATCAGGGTCACCTGTTGGCCCTCTGCTGCTGCTCGTGCTGCTTGAACGTGATCACTTCACCCTTGTCATCACCGCCAATCGTGGCCGACTCGGTGACGCGCGCGTGGCTGCTGGGCTCGCTGGACACTCGATCCTGGAGCACCGACGGGCTGGCTATGGCCATCCTCAGCTACAGCGAGTGCAATTGCTCAGCTACAGCCGGCCGAGCGTCGCTGGCGAGGCTGACAGCAGGCGGACTCGCTCGCTCGAGGGACTAGCACCCGTAGCGGGGCAGAGAGGCGCCGGGCACAATTTCTCGACGAGCGGCAGGCGCTCGAGCCGTCCCGCTGCTCGTCGGCTCCACACCTTCGAGGTGGCCGTCGGCGATCGTCGTCGGCAGACAACAAGCGCCTCGCTGCTGTTGCGCTACCTGATCTAAGAGCTCTAGCACAGCGCGTGCGGCTGCAGCCACCGTCGTCCTTTACCGGTCGCCTCGGCACCCGTTGAGAGTTGCACGTTGGCGGCAAAAGACAAAAGCTAGCCTGAGGCGACCCAGAGATCAATTGACTAGAGGAAGAGCGCAGGGCCGGCGACAAGTGAGAGCCAGAGGCAGACGCTTGCGTGCACGGCACCGGCTGCACGGTGCTCGGCAGCCTCGAAGTCGGTTCGAGGCCGTCGAAGACGCTTGCTTCGTTTGCTCTACTGCACTCAAATAGAAAACTTGCTGCTGCCACTTTCGTCTGCAGAGCCAGAACGATCGGCGTGCGCACCTAGCACGACGGCGCCGAGGGGCTGCTGAAGACGTGCCTAGCCGACGACCGGTCGAAAAGCTTCAGAGCACGCAAATTACGGCACGGCAGCTGCTCTTGCAGGTGCCAAGCCGCCCCGCTACAGTGTGGCTCCACGTACGACCGTGAGCGAACGAAAGCCATCGATTTGGCTTAGGCACCACCGGTGGCTAGAGCCGAGCACTTCGTAGGACTTCGAGATTGCGCAAACAAGGCAGAAGAGCAGAAGATATCGCTGACCCACCGAAAAGAAGCCTGCTGGGAATAACTCACGAAAAGCTTAAGCAGCCTGCTGCCAGCACATCGAAGGGTTGTGGCCGCGTCCGAGAAAGCTTGGCCTTTATTATCAGGCACAAGTTGACAAGCTCGGTGCTACTGGTAACAGCAATAAGTCGGGATGCAGATGCTGGGGGTTCGCGAGTTCCACCGGTGAAATGACAAGGCGACAAGGATCGATAGGGTACTCGGAAATGCATCAGCAATAAAGCTTGACCGTGCAAAACCGGATCGGCCAGTGGAAAACGGTCCGACATGTAAAACGATGGGCCGTCACAAGATGGTACGGCCGAGTGGTTTCAGCTGGGAAGGTCACTCAGGCCGATGACCTCTGGGTGGTAACGCGTTCCGACCACTCGAACAACAGGCTGCGCAGCTGCCATCGGTTCTCGGTCTAAGTACGAAGCCACGATCACCGACGACACCTGAGCCGCGGGTCACCCACGTCACGTCTTCTGTTCGCAGGGCACATGCTGGGACGACGGAAACTCACCAAGAAATCCAGATGCTGCTGCCGACGGAGCTTGCATTGGCAGCGGCAGAGCACAGGAAAAGCGCCAGAGGGCGGCGGCGGTGCACAGCGGTTACCGCACGATGTCTCAGCAAGACCTACAGCCATGCTGCAGCCCAAGCAGATGCCCAGCGTGCATCCAGGCGGCAGCAGTCTGCAAATGCTGCAGTACCTCTTTCAGAGACACCACGCCCACCAGTCGTCCGACGTTCGTCACGTAGGCATGTGTGAGACCAAGCAGAGAGAAAATGGAGTGCACCTGGCCGGTGTAAAAAGAAACAAAAACAAAATTTCAGCCACGGCTCCACAAGGCTGCTGAAGGAGACTGAGAAAACGACTGCCGTTGGACTAATGCTGGACAACGATTCAATTTTGCGTAATGCTAGCATGGCCGATCGCTTTCGAGATCGACGCTGCACAAGGCAAAGCTAACCATGGGTAGGCTGATAACGCAGCCAGCCGGCCACACCCCCCCCCCCCCCCCCCCCCCCGCCAGTGGCCAATACCAGAACCAAGGATTGAACAGTTGCATGTAGTCGCACTTAGATCTCGATCCGACATCGAAGCACAGAACGTTAAGTCTTAATGCTTTATGCAAGATCATAACACTCAGCCAGTTCGGCTGAAGCACAACCAGATGTGGCCAAATGTTCGGTGACGTTATGCTGCCTCGGCAATGGTAAGGCGTGTTTCGAGGCGAATGAAACCGAGCACTACTCGATCTGGGATGCTCTGCAGCACAGTCCCATGACTCTAGCGGACACATGCAGTCGAGAGAGGTGACAGGCTGCTCGAGGAACAGGCCGCAGCTAGTCGGCCCTGAGCCGTTATGGCACACTAGGTAAGGCGGTTGCTTTCACGACCTCGGCCCCGAGGTCGTGGGTTCGATTCCTGCGGTGGGCGATCCTTTATCGCCACTAGAAGAAGAGGTGATAGCCGTAAAGGCTCTTCTGTCGCTATACAAAAAGAGGCTGTTTAATCAGCTAGGATTTATTTATTCATTAATGCTTGCACTCAGTCCTGAGAGCAACACGTGCAGGGGGGGAGGTGGGGGTGCTCGCACCTCTCGATCCCGGCTGCAAGTTCAAGACCCACAAGAGGAGACAATTCCTCAATGGCAGCTAGGAGCCAGCAGCAAAAGCCACCTATTTCGGGTCTTTTTCTGCTCTATATAATAAAGACAATTCTATTTAATCAGTAAGTTTACTACTAAACAAGGCAGGCCAAGGAGGCATGCTCCAAAGGGCAGGAGTAGCTGCTGCTGCACGGGCTGCGATGCTGGTGCAGTGCCTTGGTCTCCAGCGACTCACGAGAGCTCCAGCGACACGCGAGACAAATACGCTCTTTGGAATTACAAACGTTTATCACAATCGAGGCAGAACCAATAGTGCCGACTGCAAAAAAAGTACTACCTGATTTAATGGCCTTTTTTGTATATTGGCAGAAGAGCCTTGGAGGCTATCACCACCACTTGCATGCAGTGGTAATAAAGGATCGCCCACCGCGAGATTCGTACCCAGAACCGCGAGACCGAGGTCATGAAGAGCAACCACCGCACCTAATGTGCCATCGTACACTCACCTACTCACCGTACTGCTCCTCATCTCAGTCTCGGCTGAGTGCCCTACGACCAAAACGTTGACAATGGCAATCTGGATGGCCACCATCATTGCCGGGCCTTGGTAAGTGGCCTAGGGGTGGGGCGCTAGCTAGCACTTTGCGACTCCTGCAGCAGTCAATCCTTTATTGCCCACTGCCCTCAAGGGGAAAAGGGTGGGTGACGGCCGCTGGAGCTCTTTTGCTGCTACATAAATGGGGCTTTTTGAACTGGCCTTGACCTTCTACTCATGTCGGGAATGGGTCACCAGGAAGTGCACCGGGAAGCACACGGCAGGAGAGCGCTTCGAGGTCAGCAAACAGACTGCGTGGCCGGGGCGCAGCGCGCCATCATCCATGTGCTCCTACCCGATATAAAGACGTCTTCTCGACGAGCTGAAAAGGTGCCGGATCAACGTGGATCTCGTCGAAGTGCAATCGCTCTTTCAGCTGCTCCTCTTCCCACTTGAGTTGCTGTAAAAAAAAAGAGGAAAAATGGCAAAGGAGCACAGAGACAGGCCGCAAGATGGCTGGCCACCACTGAATGGCCAGGCATCGCAGCTCCAGGCAAGCAGCTCGGCTGTCTTGCCGCAGAGGAAGAAACAGACGGAAGCATCGGCAAAGCCTGGGGGCACTGAGCGGAGAGGGCGACAGGCTCAGCAATGGCCGACAAGCAAAGGCAAGCCCGACGATGAGCCTAAACGACGATAAGTGTCTGGACAAACGTAGCGAGAGCATATTCACCGTCTGTCAGGCAACGATCTTGCAAGATGTCGGGCTCATTTTTGCAAAGCCCATTAAAATGGCCCTGCATACCTGCCCATGTCATAGCAGTATCTCTATTGCTCTGTATCTGGAATTTGAATTGCCGCTGAAGAACAGCCCAATAGCTTTGGGCGTCTTTGCACATTTGCCGGCCACGATGATGACAAAGACAAAGATTGCTCGAACTGCGAAGACAAAGACAGGAATAATGATGGAGAGACATCGGGTGATAAAATTTGTCGGCTGGCCTTAATGGAAATGGCATGCCGACAAAACGAACGTTTCCATATAGCAGCTACATAGGAACAACCCAAAATTATGGTGATTGCACACCGAAATAAGTCTGATGAAATGGGCTTGCCATTGAATATCGGGTCGCAAAAAAGGTAAACTTTATTGTTTACAGCTCAATCAAGTTAAGGAGAAAGTAATATCGAGTGACAAGTGGTGGCCATAACCCAAGCGATGGCCAATCGCCAACTGGGATAAGCTGATACAATGAAGGAGACTGTTCACAACCACACATTAAGTAGGAAGTCCTCAACACACAGGAAGAGCTAGGAGAGAACGAACGATCAATGATTAAAACTAATCACTGCCTTCAATCCTTTGCAGCAAATGTAAATCGCCTTGAAAGAGATTGAGTTTACCGAGGGCGCTTTATCAAGTGTACTACTATTATAAGGCCACTGGGAAGAAATTTGCACGAGTCGGTGGTCGAAAAAAAATTTAATTCATTTATATAGGACCCCAAGAGAACTTAATCTCTATTCAGGCACTTCACATATGCCTCGGGGCTCGAGCCCACGACCTCAGTCAGACCTTGGTCGGGGCGAGCACCTTAACCGCTAGACCAAACCAGCTTGTCGAAGTGCCCCATCGGCAGTGCGATCTTGACCGTCTCTGCCTTTCTGAGAGTAACCCCTGCAGTTGCACAGCTCCGGCTTCCTAGACATCAAAGACGATCCCGGAACTTCGGGGGTCTCACTATCCTGCTCTGCCAATGGGACGATCAAGCAGAAGAGATAACATTGATTGGGCGAAGGCTTCTAAGATTGACCAGCAAAAGCTCTCTTTTCCCATTCACACCACACACGAAAACGTTGTCAGATGCAAAAACCCGACGGCTATAAAGAACGACTCGCGTAGCTTCTTTCCAAACAATCTCATGCGCGAGAAACACAGCTGCCTCGCGAGGCATTGCAAACGGGGTCACGGTGGATCTAGCACAGGCGACGACGAGCACAGGTCAAAGAGATAGAGCAGTGACTCGCAAAAAGCATAAGAGCAGCCTTTCCCTGAACGATGCGCAGCAGCAGCAGCAGAAGAGCACACAGAAGCCGGGTCACGAGTAGCATCGGTCCAGAGGCAGTGAGGCAGCATCACTCCTACGAGCAGGCCATGCGCCGGCGAACGCTAGATGAGGCGTCGAAGCAGCGGCGCATTGCTTAACCAACTCGTCAGCATTGCCGACACGTGAGCCACACGAAAAAGAACTATGCTGCCGGACAGGCAAAAACTATAGTAAGGATATTTATTAAACCTTGCGCAAGTCGATGCTGCAATCGGAGCCAATAGCTCTGCAAGCACGCCGGGGACAGAAAAGCGTCCGCACGAACATTCCGACACTCTCGCTGCTCGGCTCGACGAACGCGAGCCAACCGAGCGTCTCTACTGTCACGGCACGTCAGGCCAACGACCGGCGGCGGCGGCCAACACTCGTCTAACACAGCTCTAGCCACGGACGATGCGCTCTCGGCACGGCCAGCAGCGCGGGCGCTCACGACCAGCCCTCAGCACGATTCGCGACCAGAAAAGGAAAGCGCTGCGCGGGCGCGCCAAGCTGAGAGCACTTGATCCCCAGGCTGGCCAAAAGTAGCTACGCTAGAAATCGAATAAAAAAGCGACTAGTGCTACTAAATGCCAGCGACAGAGTTTTGCGACTCTGATCGGCGAGCACACGAAGGCGAGCAACGAAGCAGCGTAGATAAACTGCCAGAAGCAGCAGCTCAGAACCGCTGGGAAAACAACAGAACGAATGTGCGACATGAAAAACACGGGGATGCAGTAGCAGTCCAAGATACGCGATGAAAGTGACTACTCAAACGACACGGAAGAACACCGCCTTACTGCAACTTACCAGGCAAGCTATCTTAACTTTTTTGCTGCGCTTGTGCAGCACTGGAGCAGCAGATGTCGAAGTCTTTAAAGAAACGGTTGGCCGGGAACTGCTGCACGCATACCGATGTGGCAGTACCAAAACGACTAGCTCCCGCATGGACATACATTCTTGTGCACAAGCACATCCGCAGGCACACAGGCTCACAAGCTCGGGAGAAAATACATGCATGCACGTGAGCGAGTGTGAGCTCAAAGGCATCAACATGCACACACACACACACACACACACACACACACACACACACACACACACACACACACACACACACACACACACACACCAGCACAAGAAGGGCTAACATAGCCAATTAGTTCGTTTGTGAGTTCCTACTCCTCCCGAGCGAACCTCTGAACCAAAAATAAAAGGTGCTCGCTGTGTGCCGTTGCTGCGCTGGTTTGCAGTCGAGGGTGTGCGCAGGCACGCTTGCCTGTTGCCTGCATGCATGTGGACACTCGCGAGCTAAATGCAAAGTAAAGTAAAGTCAGGCACGAGTGGATATGAAGAAATGTAAAGCCACTGGCGACCCTGATGCATGCAGGGTGGTCACGAGAGCAGGCCATGCTGCAGGGCAGGCACCCAGCTCCGCAGCAGGCAGCCCTGCTCTGCCCTACAGTGGGCGAAGCAGGGCAGATAAAGCAGTGCCCTCCACTCGGTTATCCCAGGCTTGTGTAACGTGGGCACGATCAAGTAGCTTCTCACGACTGTTGACACTGGACCACTGGAGTTTGTGCACACTCAGACGCGGTGGAGACAAAGAGGTGTAACCGCAGTCTTCGTTGGTAAAGCTTGAGCACGTATCAATTCAAGCCCGAAGCACTCCCGTACCGAACGTGCTGCCACGGCCACATGAAAGATGTGGATGCACCACGAGACGCATCCAGAGGCAGTCAGAAAAGAACTATGCCGACATAACTTGCCACAAATGCTGATCAACAGGGGGGGGGGGCACTTCTTGCTTGAGCGCAAACAAGCACTAGTGTATGTGTGTGTGTGTGTGTGTGTGTGTGTGTGTGTGTGTGTGTGTGTGTGTGTGTGTGTGTGTGTGTGTGTGCACCAGCCCAGCTCGACCATCGCAAGCACTTGAGTTTTCGTAGCTCGATCCTTGCCCGACGTAGGTGCCCACAAGCCCTCGCTTCAAGTTGCTGCGGCTTGTGCAGTTGTTGATTCGCTAGCTAAAAATTCGCAGGCTCTAAAGCCTCACAGCTGGCCCACCCTCGGCGCTGTGGCTGAGTGGCTGTGACGGGTGTGACTCACAGGAAGTGCACCCTGCAGACTTGGCTCGACGAAAAAAGAGTGAGCAGGAAGTGACCATTCCCCTATGTGGAAAGAAGCAATGTCGCTCCAACTTTCTACTGCCAACTCAGTCATGCTCGAGTGCACATGGTGGGTGCAATCTCGAGCAGAAAAGCTGACCCCCCCCCAGTAGAAATTCTAATAACATCAATAGAGTATGTCAAGGAGGATGGCAACGAAACACGATTTAAATACGAAACTACCAGCCTCCAGCGGCAGCTCCAGCATAACGTCGTGCTGATTTGGCGCATGGGCCTTGACAGCAGACCAAGGAGAGCTTGGAGCATTCGAACCGGAAGATCAGAAACCGGTTAGTGCCACCACCTTGCCATCTGGTGTGCTAGTCGTTGACCACACTTGAACCACCACCACCACCACCACCACCACCACCACCACCACCACCACCACCACCACCCCTCCCCCCATGAGCAGGCGATCAGACAATCAGTGCTGCCTTCGGGCTTTGCACTGTTGCCTGACATTGAGCCTTGGGGAGCACAGCAGCCTGTGCCCTCAATTCCCAACCAACCATAATCCCTCCAAGAGCGTCGGCGAATCGGCGCAGTGCATGCATGCACACCCAACATTTAGCGGCAGTGGTGTTGGCTTGAAGCTGCTGCGCACAGGGTCAACGGGTCACAAGGCCAGTCGGTCGTTGCCGTACCTCGTCGTCGACTTCAAATATGTCGGGTACGCTGCCGGCCTTGAGCAGCTTGGACAGGCTCGCACTTTTGCTCTTTTTACCTGATCAAATGGAATGAAAAAATTGATAAGCGAGCACTTCTCGGTCGCATGGTCGGATAGCAAAACGTAAACGAGAAACTTAAGCTGCCATATCTGAGGATAGCTGCTTCGCCGGACTTCCTTGGAGTTCGCCGATACTAAACAAAATAGCACAGATAACCACAACAAATACAATAATAATACTACTGGTAATAACAATAACAATACATTTGTATAGCCTTCAGAGAACTGAATCTCTTTCTAGGCTCTTTACAGATGCTGTATATAAATAAAGCATTACCAAAACGATTGGCGGTAACATTCGCAAGTAGCAGGCACAGTGTAAGAATGCCTATGCACACGAATGACGAATCACAAAGATCCACTTGATGCTGTAATAAACACGTGTGTTTAAGCTCCAGTAATGTTCTATGCAGGCACATGACCTGCAGGAACAGTGGGTGTACCTGATCACTAAGAATGAATTATGTATTGAAAATTTGTGTTCTTGTAGTAGCAAGATGCAGCTGTGCATGCATCTACTGTTGTCTGCTTAGTGCCGACCGACCGAGATCACCACGGCTGCACGATTTGTGTCAATGAGAGGTTAAGGGATGGATCGACTAAGATGTTATGTACTTTTTGGAATTGAGCCGCTAGTAAATTAAGCCAACAAGCTGGCTGGAGAAAAAGATATGGCAATTGCCCAAAAAAAACAGCAGAACTTACCTCAGAAGGCAGTACTCCACCTTATCTGATGGTGCCGAGCTACAGAGCAAGATTTGCTCGGAGGATATCACGAGAAGCTAGCTGGCAGCCCAGTTATCAATAAAACAGCATTAAACGCATTACTAGGGGCAACTGCTGCAAGTGTCACTTCCTTGCAGGCAACCTGACAAAAAATTCCAATTGGAATCTAACGAAGTATCCAAGCGCTGTACCAATGCTACTGAGGATGACCAAGGCTGGATCCAACGGATTTGCCAAAAAACTGCACTGAACAATGAGACTGAGCTAACACAAGAAGCACCTTAACATAGAACTATATATATATATATATATATATATATATATATATATATATATATATATATATATATATATATATATATTAGTTCTATGTTAAGGTGCTTCTTGTGTGTGTATATATACATATATATATATATATATATATATATATATATATATATATATATATATATATATATATATATATATATATATATATATATATATATATATATATATACACACACACCCTACGAGACTTTATCTCTATTCGGGCACTTCACATATGCTACTGGGCTCGAACCCATGACTTCGACCATCAAATACATTCACTTTGACCTCGGTCGGGGCCAAACCAGCAAACGACCACTTCGAGCATGCTCAAAAGCAGTTCAGCAGCAGGATATCGAGAGCTTGGTGCTTGATCGTCATGCATTTAAGGCACTGGGTCGAGTCTCAACCACTGCGAGGATCTAAAATCCAAAAAATGCACGTTGTGCCGACGCTGTAGCCGAGGCTGTGCTACTCAGCAGGCGCTAGCAGTCTCGGCTTAGCCTGCAAAGACCACTGTGATGTGTCACGGTCACGTGTGCATTCACTACTTTATTCCTTTAGTAAAATGGTGTTCAGAAGTTAATCGCACGATCGTTGATTCGAGATTTACTACCGGCAGAGTACATTCTAAACCAGTCTGAACTTGTACACGATTCCAGTAACGTGAGAGAGATTATAATGCCTCTCGAACATATTTCCTACAGTCAGCCAAAGTACTCTTTAAACCATCTGAGAAGTATGCCTCACCCTGGCACAAGTTTCTTTTCTCGGAGAAGCTGCTGCGACTTTCCTTGAAACTGTGACTGGGCAAAAATCTTGACATGCGATTGTGGCAGAAGCCCCAAACGACTGACTAGGCACTGCATCTGAGCTCGGTCCAGTCTGGTGGCCAAGCCCTCACAACAAGCTCACTTACTGATACTCCAAGCAAGCCATGAACAGCAAAGAGGCAACAGTATTTTCAAGAAAATTAGCCGGTTATGACTTGCTGTGCCTTGTCTAGGACACATGGCTTAGACAGGCTCTTATCAAGCAGTGAGGCCCGGTTTCAGCGTTATTAATACGATTTCCTTTAGCAAACTCACCCTGAATTTCAGTTGATGAATAAATGAAAATGTTGTTGAGTCACTTTCACTGAAAATACCAACTATAATATGGCATTCAATTATCTGTTACAACCTAACAGGTGTAACACCGGCAACTACTTATTTTGTGTGAACTCGGGTCATAATAATTTCCTGATATTGAATGACTATTTTTCGTTTGCACAGAGGTTTACTTTAATTGGAGTCAACTCTATTAACAAGTCATTTAAGGCGTCAGCTTGCAGAGAGTTATGCTGCCAA
>WPIO01000243.1:105000-207770 GCA_009760855.2 Cristatella mucedo
TTACACAGCGCATCCTCTTCTTCTTCTCTGGCTGCCAAAGCCACTTCCATGACGATTCACAAACTGGTTCCTGAGAGCACACGGCCACACCACACAGATCATAGAATCTCGCACTGTGTTCTCGAGGTGCATTCGTGATGAAATGAGACACCCCATCCACTGCCAGGCGCCGAATAGTTAGGTTCAGCCACGGCAGCCACTGCCGTGGCTGAATTCGATGACCTACCATAATAATAATATCCGACCAATCACGAACCGGCAGCTACGTCGACTGTCCGCTGCATCGGCAGAGCGAACCACTGCGACAGACAGGCACAAATACCTCCCCCCCCCCCCCCCGATCATCATCAAGCCTGTAGCTACTAGAGGGCCACGCCCTACTACACACATTCACTCACAGTGAAGTTGCCGGCAGATAGCTGGGCAGATAGGGCAGACGCTTTATCTGTATCAGGCTATCGTAGATCGACGGCTGAAGGTTCTGCATAATGCCGTTGGCGATCAGAACTGCCAACACTGCCGGCAGGATGTGACTGATCTGTCCGGTCAGCTCGAACGCGATCATGGCCGTCGATATTGTGTGCGTGATTGCGCCCGACATGGCGGCTGCACCTAGCTCAATAGTAAAGAGAGTGCATTGAAGAGCCAATCAAGAGGGGAGAGCGATGCACCAGATGGTGGACAAAAAACACAAGCTACAAGCTCCATGGACTAGGTATGCATCTAGGGTCATCCTAAGACAAAGCACCATCGTATGTCCTTTGCTGAATACACATCGTATGCACATGAAAAATGAGAGCTGAAGGTATACAAATAAGCAAATCAGTCAGATGGGGACCGAGAGGGAGGGAGAGAGAGAGAGAGAGAGAGAGAGAGAGAGAGAGAGAGAGAGAGAGAGAGAGAGAGAGAGAGAGAGAGAGAGAGAGAGAGAGAGAGAGAGAGAGAGAGAGAGAGAGAGAGAGAGAGAGAGAGAGAGAGAGAGAGAGAGAGAGAGAGAGAGAGAGAGAGAGAGAGAGAGAGAGAGAGAGAGACAGAGAGAGAGACAGAGAGAGAGAGAGAGAGACAGAGAGAGACAGAGAGAGACAGAGAGAGACAGAGAGAGAGACAGAGAGAGAGACAGAGAGAGAGACAGAGAGAGAGACAGAGAGAGAGAGAGAGAGAGAGAGAGAGAGAGAGAGAGAGAGAGAGAGAGAGAGAGAGAGAGAGAGAGAGAGAGAGAGAGAGAGAGAGAGAGAGAGAGAGAGAGAGAGAGAGAGAGAGAGAGAGAGAGAGAGAGACAGACAGACAGACAGACAGACAGACAGACAGAGAGAGAGAGAGAGAGAGAGAGAGAGAGAGAGAGAGAGAGAGAGACAGACAGACAGACAGACAGACAGACAGACAGACAGACAGACAGACAGAGACAGAGAGAGAGACAGAGAGAGACAGATAGAGACAGATAGAGACAGAGGGACAGAGAGAGAGAGAGAGAGAGAGAGAGAGAGAGAGAGAGAGAGAGAGAGAGAGAGAGAGAGAGAGAGAGAGCGAGAGAGAGATGTGAGAGGTAGATAGAGGGCATGAGCCTTCTTAAAAACAGAAGCGCCGAAATATAAGACACGGCCGCTCATGCAAACGAAGCGCACTTGCAAGCCTACGTGCTGCAGAAAGCCTAGCACATGCGTGAATGTGACTAAACAATTAAATAATTAAATGGGGGTCACGGAAGAGCACGAAATCACAGCATCTAGAATGCGATGGCACTGGAAAAGGAGTGACACCGCCCCCACGAGGACGATAGACAAGTGCACTCGGTGTGAGAGTGCTTCGAACAGATCCATAGGCATTTTGACAGCAATTGACAGCTAGCCATAAAAGCAGCAGTCTCGAGGGCAGCAGCTGCAGCATGCAAGCGTGGTAAGCCATCGTGGCACGCAGCACTACAGCCAGCGATCAGAAAGGAAAAACTACTCAAAAGCAAATGCTAAAAAGCTTCCAAAGCACATGGTATTAACTTCCCTTGTAAGCTCTCAGTACTATCCGGGGGCGAAGCAGCTGAGCAGGCTTTGCCCACAGCCCGAGTGAAGTAATACATGCAACGCCCAACGACACCCAGCAAGCTGACAACTTGCCCACAACCGCATATCCGCCAGGCACAACATGGTAGATGCCGTAGCCGGTGTTGATTCCATCTGGAAACCAGACGGCCATCACTTCGCCGATGAGCCGGCCAAGGACGGCCCCCATCGTGAAGACCGGTGTGAAGACGCCGGTCGGTATGGCCATCGTGATGGCCAGCGCCGACATCCAAAACTAAAAGAATACACACAATCGCGGATCATTCGGCAAGGAGCAATCGCCCCGACCCGGCGACTTAACTGGCACGGTGCATGCAAGGAGGGAGGAAGTGGATGCAGGCTAGATGTGGCACAGCCAGGCCAGCAATGAGTAGATGGTCTACTGCATGCATACAGGCCACGGTAGCAGCAGCAGGCTACAATTAGCAACCACTCTTACAGTGTTTACTATGTACAGGCTCAACGAGACGAACAAGTTGATGCTGGGGTGGCTCCATGTGGCAATCATGTCCTGGTGAATGTAAGTAATGTACTCGTGTTTCGGATTGGTGAAGGTGACGTTGCTGAACATGTGATCAATCGTAGTACGGAAAGTGTTCTGCAAGAAATGCCAGTTCGCGAGACCCTGGCTACAACCAAATGGTCTCCACAACGCAATGCAAAGACCCAGCAATGCAGACAGTTGGAAGGCTGCTGCAGCTCCACCAGGGCAATTACCATTAGTAAGCAAGCACTTCCAATTACAGCTAGGGATACCAGCTCATGACAGGAAGGCAAAGGCTCTACTCTGGCTCCATTTCTCCCTGGAACATCGACTATTTATAGGGCCAATGCTAAGACAATTGGATCCCATTCACTGGCTTCTCGGCGGCACCCACCAGCCAGTCAAAGCAGTCTTTCTATCTTAGTTTGTTTTGCATCATAGGCCCTGATTGATTTGGAAAGCTTGGCTTGCCTAGGCTGTGCTGCTGGTGCCACTTAACGACGATCGCCTTCTGGCAGTGGCTTAGTGCACGAGATTCTCAGATCTCCCACACTACAGTATACAAGGGCTTTTCTGAAGGTCACCGGGCTGTCACTTGCACTGACATAAAGGGGCTTACTGACCACCTCTCCTCTGCATCCCACCCCCCCCCCCCAGGATTGGATGGCTGCTCTACGCTAGGGCTAGACCTGGATTGACTTAACTCTGGGTAAAGCATCACACATCGGCTAGTTTCGATGGCCATCGGGTCCAGCACGGTTGGAAGGCCTGCGTTTGGCCAAGGTGAAGTCTCTTACGACGCAATCAATCCAGCTACTTTGCAGTGCTACAACCAACGGACTTCAAGTGCTTCTATAAATTACATGAGAGTTCTGATGCCCAAACAACACAAATAACATTCACACTCAATTAAACCTCCTTCCTGTACTAACAATGGTCACTGACATGCAAATAATTGGCCGAGAATGCTTGTGGACAGAATGAGCATTACCCTATCTATCCAGTTGACCATGCCATCACCTCCACTGCAAGTTCCACTAAGCTGTCTCTGTCAATGCTGCTTTGGCCAAGGGCAAAACTTAAGAGGTGCTAAGCTTTTTTGAACCATCCTTTAGCTAAATAACCCTGGGTGTATACCATTGAGCATTCGTGACAGAAGCATCTGAACTTGTGCACAAACCTAAAATGTCCCGAAGAACAGGGGGTAACTCAGGAGGTTACGAGCATAGGCAACACAAGGCATTACGCTATAAAAAAATACTCTGCAGAGCTCCACCCTCCAATAACACACAGGCCTGGCTAGATATCCCCCAAATCGCTGGCAGACCGTGAACGTCACGGCTCAGGTACTCGATGAATGCCAACTTGTGTCACAGGGCTTCTCTCGGTTGCTAGGTCACTATCTCAGTGGCATCTGAAATGCACAGAATACCATAACCACTTCCCGGCCAGCGCTTCGGCATCGTACCGATGCTGCTTTTCTGAATACAATCGTTTACCTACGACTCGTACCAACCTCAAATCCTTTAGAGACTGTGCCCCTAGTTCCATATGCTCCCAAAGAGTTCGGAGCTCAATAGCGACTGATGGCACGACATCCCCTGACTTGACAACGATTAAAAAGAAGCTAAAATCTCACCTGATTCTCACACCATTTGCTTGGTCCTTGTGATTTGTCCATCATTCGTATGCTTATGCCTGCTGACACGGTGCATGTTACCACTAACCGTGTCATGCATGTTGACCTTCTGCATGTTACCACCAACCATATTATGGATATTTACACCATGCATGTTCCCACGAGCCATAATGGCATGTGTCCTTTACAGCATACCTAACGTGTCTAGAAAGAGATCAAGTTCTCAGTGGGCCCTATACAATCATATTTTCACTTTTTTAGCTCAAAAAACAAGTCCGCACTTTGCCCCATGCAAAACTACGGAAAAGCCAATGCCAAGAGATAGGCTTGCTTCTCGAGCGACCAACCAACGACCTCACTCCAAGAAATGATAATAACCGGTGCACCGGCAAAAAGGCTCGAGAGTAGGCTGAGCAGGGCGCGTGCAGTCTCATGCCCACATGGGCCGCAGACCCAGCAGGCAGCCCAGCAGCAAACAGCTCAGCTTGTCACTGAGCACTTGCGAGGCGATCAGTCAGGCGAGCTGTCAAACACGAGGGCCAGCACTACAAACATGGATGGGAAGATTTGCATAGGAACTCAGCTCGAAGGCTCAAATTACGAGGCTCGAACAGACAGGCTAGCGAATTGAGCACAGCCGGAAGAGCAGCAGAGAGGTGCAAGGCGCAGGAAAGCAAGAGGGCGGCGCCGGCCGCGACTGCACCCGGATGAGGGACAAGCTGCTGCTGCTGCTGAAACGGCTGCTCCTTGGCAAGCAAGCGACCCAGTGCAGGTGTTACCCACGCCTCTCCCTGTCCGTGGCTCATTCGCACACCACCAGCGCTCCGCTCCGTGCCTACACGACAGGTCGGCGACAGAGCCGCGTCGCTCGACTCCCGCTGACGACGAGCTGGCGCGCGAGCAGCGAGCCGACTCGTGAGCCCGCGCATGGCTGATGACAGCCCCCTACCCATCTCCTGACACTAGGGCACAAGGCGCCACATGGCGCCAACTGCTAAACCAGCCCCTCTCGGAATGGCTGAGCGAAGGGCTGGTTAGAGACATCAAGTCAGCAAGCCTTAATGCAACCCAAGGTGTGGCAGCGGCTGCCGTCCGACCTCGACAGACTACCGATGCCGCGACTGACAGATGGACGAAGCGAAGCGGCTGCCACTTAAGCGAGGAACGCAGCGCGAAACGGCAAGGCTCGCGGCCTAACAGTCAGTTGCAAAATGGCACAAATGCCAGCGCCCAATCGACATGCAAGAATGGCGGGTCCAGCAAACGAAGCTGCTGAAAATGCCGCAACACTACAATTCCTAGAGTCGGTTTGCCCACACTGTTTCACCGTCATACTGGCTTGATGGCTCAGCAGCCTGGCCACCGGGTGGGCTAGAGATGGCACGGTCACAGAGCAGCCCTTGCCCGAGATGCCATATTGACAAAGTAAGGATGCAACAGATGAGGGTTACAGCAGTCTCGGAGTCTCGACTTCGACCAGAGGAGACCAGCACTAGCCTCTTCCTTGGCCAGGTGGCATTGACGTAGTAACAATAATGATAATAATTATACATTTGTATAGAGCACCGTCAGAGAACTGAATCTCTGTCTGAGCACTTTACTTACGTCGTAGAGGTGGCACTCAGTACAGGTTTGACCCCATGTATCTGAATGTGTACACAACTGAACTTGAGCGTGACTAAATTGCACAGCTAAACATTGTGGCGAAACCACTCGGCACTGTGTCATAGCCTGATAATGAAGTATTCCGTTTAAGTACTCGGTGCTAGACACAGATGGGAACTAAAGCAAAAGCCGTGCGGTCGGGAAACCTCAAGCAGCAAATTCTTGTCAAGCGAACAGTGTCCCTTGCAGCACGGAAATATCTTGGCTTGCCTTCAGCTGCAGAACAAAGACTGCAGCCAGGCTTTGTCTCTCTGAGGCAGCTGCCCAGGCAATCCTGGGCATCGGTAGGGAAAAAGGATCAATCATTTCTAAGCCGGTTTTTTTATCATTAAGTTCCGGAATATGTCACGGTCCAAAGCTAGCCAATGGGGGCAGGGTACACAGCAGACATTGTCCAGAAGTCGCCTGCACTATTGGTTGGTGTGGCCCATAGGTCCGACAGGCGCCAGAGCAACGCCTGCAAACTCGAGCCAGCACAAAACGCCAACGACAAGAAACGAAAATAATGTGCTAGCGACTCGACAAGCAGCACTAGCTGTAACCACGACACATATCAAGGTGGCAGGCAGCTCTTGTAGTGCTGTGACAGCCACCTTCAATTACCTTCCCGGCCATGAACTGGCCCAGCGTGAGCGGACACGTCAGAGTCGATATGACCAGTGTCACCACGAACGGGTAGAGCAGGCGACTGTAGCAACCAGGAATGGCAAGCTCTGTTTCATCATCACACAGACAGGCGGCATCAGAGGCAACGAAAGCAGCACCAAAGCGGCGGCGGCCAGCAATCCCAGCGCTGCCAGAGTCGCCTCAGGCGATGCTCTGCCGGCTGTGCATTGGCAATGGTACACCGGAACAAGTCCCGATTATGTCAAGTCAAACCGGCGTGGGGCGCCAGTGCGGTAAGTAGTAGCCAAGGGTCTAGCGAACAGGCAGACACAGTTCTACATGCTCAAAGGGGGCCCAAGTAAGTTAGAGCGCCTTCGGCTGCTTGAATGTGTACATAGCGAGACTAGGGAAAGAGCAGAAGTGTGAGCGATGGCTAACAGTTAGGCAGGGCTAAAGGAGTGGCACCTACATGCCCAAATAGAAAAACGAGCCAAATCCACAACGAGGAGCCATGAAATGACGACAGCACCCTTTATCTAGGATTAGAGAAGCATGCCCTGGGCACGCCAGAGCTTGCATAACTGATAACAATTGGTGGGTCCCCATTAAGGTTCAGCCAATAAACTGAAAGCAAGGAAAGCCCGGCAAAAAGGGCAGAAATCCGCAAATAAGGTTAATAAATCATATGCATGTCGTTTGATCTCCAAGTTACTCCTGTATATTAGGACTAATAAAACTCATTTATTGCAAGATATTCTATTGTACTGTTCTTCAAACAATATTTTTTTTAAATGGTAATTTTTTAATATAAAAACGTCACAAAAAGCATAGTGTTTTTTTGGGTTCCGGAACGAGTTAATGGCATTTAAATTCATTTCAATGGCAAACCTAGGTATGGTTATGACAACATTTAATGGGTCCCTGTGATTCGTCCTTTATGTGCTTATGCGTGCTGACACTGTGCATGCTACCACTAACCATATTTGCATGAAGTTCATATGCTCCCAAAGCCTGGAACTCCCTCCCGACCTGCGTCAGAACATCCCCTGACCTGACCACATTTAAAAGGAACCTAAAAACACACCTATTTAGGACAGCATTTAGCGGGTCCCTGTGATTCGTCCTAGATGTGCTTATGCGTGCTGACACTGTGCATGCTGCCACTAACCACATTTGCATACTGACCCTGTGCATGTCACCCCTAACCATATTATTCATTTTGTTTGTTTTTCAAGCATGATTTTACTTACCATTCCATTGCATTTCACTTTACAGCAAATGTAAAGCGCCTAGAGAGAGAGAGAGAGATTAAGTTCTGTGAGGGCGCTTTATCAAGTGAATTATTATTATTATTATTATTTTGAGAGGCGGTGAGTGCAGTACCTGCAACTGCAGCAGCTATCGGCTATAGGTCGACAGGGACCTTCTATCGAGATAATCCCACCATTAAGATCTGGCCGGTCAATGCTGGCAAATCGTCAGGACGTCTATCGATCCACAACCTCTGCAGAGCAGGTGAAAATCACAAATGAGAAGTATACAGCTCGAAACCGACAAGCTCCAGAGTTAAAATGGCCACTCAGCCTGAGGGAAGCAAGGCGTTCGAAGGCCGAACAGAGCCGAGCAGCCGACGGCAGGACATGGGCAAGCCTGCAAGAGAAGCCTGCCGCAGCGGTGCCAGCAATCTGCTGCTGTTGCTGGAGGAGGACCGTTGAGGACACACATGCCCAAGCTTCTGCCTGCCATGGAAGAACGGTGGACTGGAAGAAGGACTGGGTTTAGCTGGTGACTGGAATTTGCTTTCCCAGAAGCCCTCTAGGAATGCCCTCACTCATGCTGGCAGCTGGCTGCACTGCAGCTCGATTTCGACCAATCATGGCGATCGGGCGGAAGGTAGGATCCAGCAACAGAACTCAAGCGGTGCATTCGAGAGAGAGAGAGAGAGAGAGGGGGAGAGAGGGGAGAGAGAGAGAGAGAGAGAGAGAGAGAGAGAGAGAGAGAGAGAGAGAGAGAGAGAGAGCATGGAAGTGGGCAGATTTTACATCTATCTGCCCTTCAAGATTTACTGACTGTCGCAATAGCTGAGATCAGGTTTGCCACTGCCACAGAAAGCTGCCAAAAACCCAAGAGGCCGGTCAGCCTCAGAGCAGAGACCACAGACAAACTATAACGACCCCCCCCCAAGTGGCAAAGGCAGCATGCTGCACAACAGAGCATCGAATCGACTGGCCTCATACAGACTGCCTCCCGAGCACTGACTGCCTGCAGGCTGGGTGCTGTGCAACCGCTCAGCTGGAAACCGGGCTCAGCTGGAAACCGGCTCAGCTGAAACCCGGCTCAGCTGAAACCCGGCTCAGCTGAAACCCGGCTCAGCTGAAACCCGGCTCAGCTGGAGTCGCACACAGCTAGTACAGTGCTTGACGTCAGCCACTTTCCACAGCAGCTGCTGGCAAAGATGGACGTTGGCCAGCGACTCACTATTTCTGGAGAAATGCAGACATTCCTTTCCTGGCTCTGACGAAGTACACAATCCGCCGATGAGTCAGGACGAACAGGGCACCGATCAAACCACATAGTACACTGGAAGGTGGATAGAGCAATAATGGTAAAGGATGCAACAGCAGCTATTAAACAACAATAGAGTGCATCACAAGTCACACGGCTGAAATGACGAGCAAGACATGCACGAGCACAGTTTCAGTGAACCGGAATATGGGCAGCCTCGACTTTAGATAGGAGATGTACCAAGAGCACAAGTCAGAACTATACAGCCTACAACTTTATTTCAAAATAAAGAACGACCCAATAGCGTCTGCCACAGCAATAAGCATCAAAGATTACCCTTGACCAAGAGTGACCCTCAGCCTCCGATTTTCATACATCGGTGAACTTATAATAACCACGACAATCAGGTATGCAGGTCACCATATTTAATAGGTTCCATTATCTAGCAGAGGATGTAACCACGCTTGCTTTGGGCAACTAAGGATTGTCTGCTGAAGGACTCTAACCTGCGGCCCAGAGCTTGAAATACAAGCTGCTTAGCCCAGTAGCTTGGCCCATGAGCAGAATGTCATCGGCTACAAATCAAAGCCTTTCTGGTTGCAGCAGATACGTGGGGCAAAGTTGGTGCCTTGAAGATCTTGGTTTGCTTGGCACGCGACGGATCGCAAAGAGGACGACGTAGAGCACTTAGGGATTCGTCTCTTGGAGCACACTTGGAGCCAAGCGGCCTGATCACAGAGGGCTGAACACTCGCCCCTCGCGGCTGAGGACAGGGGGCTGACAGACTGACAGTGTCTCCGCTAGACTTACAACTAGAGGCAGCCACTGACAGCACCCAGGCCTCAGGCTCGGATCCCTCAGCCACCCATACGTGCATGGCATACGAGCATGGCTGAGCTCTCAGTCCCGTGGCTGGCTACTAGTTCGTGCTGAATTGGCTCGAGCTTGATATTGCTGCCAGCTGCCAAGACCACAACCATCAACTTGAATTCGATGCACAGGCTCGATCCACCCTGGTCCCATAAATGATCAGCCCTGGTCTCATAAATGTGATGCATCACCGCCCCCCATAGCAGTACCAAGTCGTAGCCGCAGCACAGTTGAAACAACACGGCTGATCTTTGTATGGAACTGGAGCTGCAGGCAGCCGTAGGCAATCCAAAATACAGTTGTGCAAGAGGGAAAGCCGGTGCAAGGCCCAACGTCTGCCCCCGACCTCAAAGCAAGATCGACGGTGCACCGATATCTAGGCAGACAGTTCCAAGATCACTGCTCAAACTGCTGCCCAGCAGGTCAAAGCAAGACAGCAGAAGGAACTTGCATGTGTCCCAGATGTGAGCTCCTTAGCTCTTGAGCTGTGTGCCACCGCACAATTAGTGGGGGGGGGTGTACACAATCCTCGGCTTAGAACTTCGATAAACTCGACCTTTTCCATGAGCCATGTCACCTCAGCTCGAGCTACTGGATCGCAAGTGATAAGCAGCCAAGTAGGGGAGCTAGATAATGGGTCAGGTGGCTGCTCAGAGGCATCATCTTCTTCGCTAGCAGCAGCTGCTGGCATGTTAGCAGCTGCTTCAAGCATCTAGAGCCCCCCCCCCTCACAGCAGCAGCAGAGAGCAGCTAGGACAAGGCAAAGGCTCAGCAAGCCAAGCCATAGTGGGCAGATACTCACCCGATCAAGCAGAAAGCAATCATCTCGGCAGCATCAAAGGGGTAGTCACTCGGCAGGTTCGTCCTGTATATGGCCGTGAGCGTGCCCTCGTCACCACCGGCTATGGCCAGCAGCCGATACACCAGTGCAGCTACGGCTGCCGAGAAGAAGCCTCTCCAGTAGTTCCTCACGGCAAAGTAGGTCGACGTTACCTCGATGCTGAACAGGACGCCTACAGCCAAGTCAAGCGCGGCAGCATCTTGACTTTGCATCTACCCCAAGTCTCAGCTGAAGACTCGTCTGCTCCACTTAGCTTTGCCCGGCAGCCACAGCGAACTAGTCTCACTGTTCGTGTCAGCTTTGTGCGCTGCTTGCCAATGCATGGATGCAGCACATGCTAACCAGGGGTCCTACTAAGCGCTTCGCTGTAACCCCAGAGTGCCTTCTTGGGTGCCTTAGCATGCTGGCCTAAATATAACATGTGTTTACTTTTGCAAGCTTGTCCATTAACCCCCATGCTCTGAAAATCGCCTGTATGGAGATTTAGTTCTCTCAGGATGCCATACCATCTATTACTAGCATTATCATAATTAGTATCTTGTGATGCAGACTAGCTGGTGCCAACCAAAGCCAAACCACCAGGACCAGCTCATGTTTTGCCATTTAGAGCCAGGTTAGCTGCCACGAAGACCAAAGAGCAGCAGAGACAGTGAGGGCACTTGTCTACAAGGACACCCAGCGCAGGTAGCCGAGTGCTTCTGCGTGGATAAGGACCACCCGCCGGTGCTTGCTAGTTACAGTCAAAGAGTTAGCAATAAACTGGGCTTATAATAATAATAATGCACTTGATAAAGCGCCCTCTGAGAACTCAATCTCTTTCTAGGTGCTTTACATTTGCTCATAGTTCGTGGGAAATGAAAACCTTCTCCTGTATTGATGCCGCCACAGATCTTGGCCTTCGTTTCCATGGCACAGCCGAAGCTATTGCAATACAAAAAACGGCACAGCCAATGGCTCTACTGCCGAGGGCTCGATGCCGACGATTCTGGGATCGGTCTGACTGCTTTTGCCTCGAGGTGCGCGGCGGCTCAGAAGCAAGAGCTAAATCTACCGATCGAAATGCAGGAACAAAATGAGGAACAAATATTCCAGGCCACAGCAAATTAATTTTAAAACGGCTAAACAGCAAGCTAGCCGTGATGGCACACTAGGCTTTTCACGGCCACGGTCCCGATGTCGTGGGTTCGCATCCTGCGGTGGGCAATTCTTTTGTTGCCACTGCAAGCGGCAGTGATTGCCGTATAGGCTCTTCCATCGCTATACAAAAGAGGCTGTTAAAAACACAAATGCAAAGGCAGAAATGACAGACTAGATGAGGACGAGACTCACCAACCAAAAATGTCGCATGAGGTGCTGGCACATGCAGAAAGATCCTTTTAGTCCTCGACACTAAACATTAATGGCAGACTGCTTGTAGCTGACTTGCGATAGCAGAATAAGAGATAGGAAAGTCTTGGAGTAACAACCGGGCATAAGGCCAAAGTATCCATACGGGCAGTGGCTCAGCCAGCATTTTCATCTAGGACACAAGACCTGCAAAAATTTTATGTAGGGGCAAGACTGTAGAAGACAAGATTTTTTTCCGTGTGCGGAGCTACACCCGAAATTAATGAAAAATCAATGCCTTTCCTCGACACGAGCTCGGCAGTTGCTCACCGAGTAGTATTAAGACATAATTTCTTCGTTGGTGCCGGTCTCGAGGCAAAGTAATAGGGTGCGCCCGGCTAGCTGCCCCCCTTGCACTGCCACTGGGTACTGGAATAGCTGCATGTCCGTCAGACAAATACAGTGGTCAAGCAGCCGAGTGTTGCCAATGCCTTGGCCGTGTTATTTGCGCACGGGTGTCTCTTTTTTACTCAGGGCATTGTATGGTACACATAAACAAATAACAGGATGTGTGCTTGGTTAACTGTTCGGTCATCAGAGTGCCTTCAAGCCACACTCACCTGATCAACAGCATCAATGCATCATTGCCTAAATCGGCTTCCAGAGCAGCTAGGAGCCCAGACTAGCACAGAAGGCTCTCGGTCTGGTCATGCACACACATAAACATAAAGACACATACAAACACACACACACACACATTAATGCATATGCACACGAGTACAACTAAACAAGCTTGAGCAGGCAGAAGGCAGACCACATGAATGTTTTAGGAGGGTAGAAAGCCAACATGTGGGCTGAGAACAACAACCAGTGAGACATCAGCTTGAAAAACCACTGGTCATTGAGTGCAAGAATAAAATGAAAAGGGAGAGATGAATAAGGTCTTTGCCCAGGGATACGGTGATTGCTCTTCACGATACAGGTCGTGGGTTCGATTCCTTCAGTGAGCGATCCTTTATTGCCCACTACAGGTGATGGCGATAGCCGCTAAGGCCCTTCTGCAGCCATATAAATAAGGCTGTTGATCAGCTAAACTGTTTTATAGCTGATGGAGGGAGATAAGAGAGATAAGGAGAGAAACTGTGAGGGGACCAGGGGGGAGCTTCAAGAATAGGAGAGGTTTTCATAGGATATGCAGTCAATATAAATATGACGATAACGTGAGAGAACCGTCGGCACCAGGAGAATCTTGGAACAATCCAAGGGAGGGCACGCCCGACAACGAGCCCAGAATGCATGTGGCAGGAGGCATCTCCCCGGCCACGGCATGCAATGGATGAAATGCAGCCATGGCAGAAGCTTCAAGTTTCACTGGCAAGTTGCCTCCGGCTGCAGCCAGCCACTGTTTTTCTGATGGGGGAATTGCAGCTGACATTGAAGGTCACTGAGTGCTCCGGTGGGGTGGGCTGCCGAAAGACTGCTGCCATTTTCTAAGCAGATGACAAGGCCTCAGGTCCTATATGGTTAAGATCTTAGGCTGACCACAAGGTCCACCACGGCTTGGCTCTTTATATACCTAGGTGAACTACTGCACCAGTTTCAGCCTCCTTGTGCTCTCGGGTCCTCTAGGAACAATAAATTTGCTACTCCATACCTCTGCTTAAATAAACACCGTTGGTGACAGATGCTTTTGCTCTGCATGTCCTAGATGTGGAACTCACTTCAACAATTCTTATGCAAAGACATGTACAATCCAGCTACCGACTATGGCAGATCCTTTCCAGCCGTCCTGAGCTACTGCTTCCATGCTACTGACTACCTCAACGGCTCTCCCGACTCAGCTGTGCCTCTTCACTTTCCCTTTGTCGAGTGAGATGAAATATGTTGGCTGCCGAATGCGTTTCGAAAGCCTCTTCGGCTTTGAGCGGGCTTGGCAAAACTCTCCTGCTTAACGCCAACGTAGTCTTTGTGACTTTTTGGAGTTACAGATGAAGATACATTACCTTACATCGTTGCATTGCCGAGGCAGGAGGCCGGGCCGTGTAGCCTGTCCCTGGGAGACTGCCGGGCGGCAGCCAAGCGACCGGCAACAGCCCGGAGGTGCTGCCGAGCAACTGCTCCACAGTTGGACACTTCAGACTTGCCGTCGTCCACCGACAGGCAAGACGAGCCGTTGCCGAGAAACGAAGGATAGTTAGCCCCCCCCCCCCCCCCCGAGTGGCAGGCGGCTGCTATCGAGCAAGAGCAGCCACCTGCAGTGTCTGTGGGACAGCTCGGTTGCAGTGGAGGCGGCCACACATCAGCAGTGGGCAAGACAAAAAGAGGCGCGGCAGGCGCGCGTCAAGACCCTCCGCTGCTTACCGCCGATGGGAGCTGCAAAAGTGCATGCCACGCCCACGGCGCATGCAGCTGCCAGCATTTCGTTCTTTCGCGACTCGCTCTACAACGAGCGATTGGGCGAGCGACGCTGAAATCGCTGCCACAGCCGCTCAGCGCAGCATCCCTGCACTGCCTCGGTAGGGAGCTGACCAGCCGATCTGTAGGCACTTAAGCTTGGGGTGCACATACTGCACGTGAGGTGGCGCTCGGAGGCACCGGAAGCAGCAGCAGCCACCGAGGCAACGCCGGGCCCCAGCAAACGACCGGGCTCTGCCCAGAGCCGAAGCTCACCTCAAAGATGCTCCTGAACACGCCGAAAGTCTTGCTCATCAGCGTGGCCACCACGCTGGCGATGTGCACGAACGGACCCTGCAGATGGATCGATCGCACTAGCGATCAGCCCGCATCAGGACACAGCAGAGCTCCGCCACGGCAGGCAAGAGGCAAGACCGGGTCTATCTAGACGACAGGCAGGCGGGTGAAGGCGGGAAGAGTCAACAGTGCTGCCACTGGGTCACTCTGGGCTGCGCCCAGCCCAGCTGAGGCTTTTGCTGAATCGCCTCTCGCGACCAGCAAGCAGCAAGCTCAGCTCGAAAAAGCCGGGCGGATTAACTCAGTCCAGTCTGACAAGTCCTTGTGGATCGAGGCACATTGGCATCAAACCAAGCAATAGCATTTCGGTGTGCTAGATTAGCAGTGGGCTCCAGAGATACAGAAACCCAGGCAAGCCAACAACATGGTTAAGGCCGCCAGTCAATGAGAGGATGGCTCAATTTCCTTTTCTGGTCCATCTGCAGTCCTACTGGCACACTAGCTACAAGACTGCAGGGCAGGACACTTGCCCTAGAATATAAACACTGTCCATCAGCTGGTCAGGTGATGACAAATGACTGTCCCCTTACGGTCAGTCAGATGTAGGTTTGCCTAATCAAAGCTAAACTAAGGCATCAAAATTATTATTTATGAGCAAGCGACTAATACAGCCGGCAGGGCTAGAAGCCCCAGCTCAAGAGCGGCAGCTACAGCACCAATCGAGCAGACCTCTATGCTGCCATCTTGTCCCATCGGCAAATCAGTAAAGATCTATGATTGACATCAAAGATCAATTTTCTCGAAGCCTGAAAGTGCTTCTATTCAAGCTACCTGCACCACAAGTGTCAGGTCATAGAATCTAACCAGTAGCACACCGGCAGGGTAGGGCAGCTGGCAATCGCCCACCTAGAAGAGTTTTACTACCAGTCGAACATGCACACTTGCAGTCGTTAGATACCATCAGTAGGCTAGCAACAACAAACTCCCTGCTATTAGTCCTCCAACACCCAGGCCTCCTTCGTTCAACTGGCAAGCTATAAAGTCATGCAGCTTCTCCAGCTCCACAGCTCCATGCTGTTGCTGCAGCACTAGTTCAGTCCCGTGACAGCCACTGCAGCATCTCTGACCTCGGCAGCAAGGTCGGATACAAAATGTAAATGGCCACCTGCCACCCATTGCACTGCAGAAGCAAGTCACGGGCAGGGCAGGGTGGCCAACCAGGGCCCAATAATGCTGCTGGGCATATCTGACAATCCAGAGTAAGAGATTGACACTATTACATGGCAGACATGCATATTCAATAAGTGACAAGCTTGTATGCCCACACAGCCACCACCACACGCTCTCGGGAGAGTCTGTACACTCACAAGTGCACGCGCACACACACACACCAGTATCCTATAGTGTCCTGCAAGGCATCGTATGGGTATCAAATTGGCTGGTATCTCGCAACAAGATTGATATCACATCGACCCGGTAGCTCGCCATGCAGCCACTGGGTAGCAGCAGCAGCAGCTGCTGCTGCTGCTGCTGCAACGAGCTCCGGTACAGCTGCATTGGGCAGTTTGGCTTGCAGCGCTGAGCACGCTCAGCTTTCAGGCTTACCGTTTTGCCGGCTGGCATGCCGCTGCCGACCGATGCGCAGATGCCAATCGCTTTGGCCACCATGGCACGGAAAGTGAGAAAGTTCTTTAGCTCGATACCGCCAAGTATGACGCGCATCTCGGGAAGCCCTGAGCCTGCAGGGTGAAGAATTGAGGAGAGCCTTGTGAAAAAACAGCATGCCGACGCTCCGAGGCATCACTGGGTGAACGAAAGCAGCTGCAGCAAAGGCTCGATGATCTGGGTGCTGGTCCGCAGACAGGGCGGCACAGTGGGGCTCGGGCTCGGGGCGATCAATGAATGGCTCTTATGGCAGCAGCAGCAGCAGCATAAGCAAGCAACGTGCAAAGGACCTGTTACCTACCACTCGAGTGTATTTTAGCTGAAAAAAGTCGCGCAACTTTGGCAGCCTGCAAGATCAATGGGCCAACACTGTCCCGAGCATCCTTACTTCTTTTAGAGCTGATCGGTGCGGGTTTTCGAGGCTCCTTCTTACTCGACATGCTACTTCAACCCTCCAACGTTTGAATGGCTAGGGCAAGGTCAAGGCAAGGTCTGGGCACCTCCCGAGCTCTATCCAAGGGGACCATCTCACCCGAATGTGTCCGTCTCGTGTCTTATCCAGGCATGCTATAGCATTCACGATCAAGCCTCCTAACCTAAGCCGGATCATCGAGTTTTGAATCTTTAAGCTTCAGAGTGAGCATGCCCTGTCGTTGACAAGCTCGCCGGATGTGCCGTTGGACGAGGGTGCACTGCAATGAGACAGCACTGGGAAAAGGCCACTTCTACACAGATTGGCTGCCAACCAGGTACCTTGTTGCTGCCCTGCCCCCTCCACCAGAGTGTGGCTTGATATCATACCAGTGTGGCCTTGCATCACATCATGGTTCTCTTGGTTCCAAGCCCACTTGAGTGACAGGAGGCTGCAACTGCTACACCAAGGCTATCCCAGAGCTTCTCTCACCAAGCAAGCCAGCAGGCCGGACAGTGACCTAGTAGGATGGAGGAGAAAACAAACCACTGCTGTGCAGTCAGATCAATGTACTTGTGATGTCCTTGGGAAGATCACTGGCTGTAAGTCACTCGGGGTTAGGCTGACATCGTCATGCCGACATCAGAGATGGTTGTAAAGTAAAATGAAAACTATCCGAGAAGAGGAGGTAACTGGCAGAATGACTAAAGCAGCTGGCTGCCTTCCAAGTAAAAGCAGCATGTGACACTTCCCTGCAACATGAAAATTAGGGCAAGATCAACTGACACCTCATTGGTTATTCCTACAGTGTCCACCCCACAGGACAGCCATGCAATAACCATTAATCCAACAAGTGAGAGAAGTGGGCTGAGTACATGGCAATCTTCTGTTGCTTAGTCGTCCTCGGCACCTGCTTAAAACTCGGCACTGCCCGAGCAAAACAACCTGCTTATGCATGCAGGGGGTCTCACCGAGTGGCTATCACAGAGCAGCTTCACTGGGAGTCCTCTGGTGGGTTGGGAGCCGAAGATAAACACAAATCTCGGGATATTAAGAGATCACTCTTACCCAGCCACAGTGAGCAATCCTACCATGGGTGAAACAGGTGGGGGCATGCTCATGCACCGTCATGCCATTGCTCAAAGCATGCATGATAGCAGCAGGCTGGTGACTTGCCATCAGGCACCCACTAACTTCACCCATCACTTCGTCGCAGGTCGAGTCGATGCCGCTGGAGAAATAAAAGGCCGATCGACTTACCGATCGACTGCGGCTCCACAACGTGTACGAAGCCGGCAGAGAACAAGATGAATAGGATGGGAAATGCCACCCAGACGACATATTGCAGCCCCGGTGAGAAAGCCGTGCCGTCGTACATCCACACACGTGCTGCAATGAGCCAATTCGGTCAGCAAACAGTGCTAGTAAACATATACGCAACACGCACACGTGTACGGCAGCAGCCAATCGATAGGCAGTCTCGAGTGCCTAGGAGTGCATCTTAGGGCAGCAAATTTGAATACAAGTAGGAATGCAAGGTTTGGTGCCTGCCGCTCAGCCTTCGGCAGCCAGCTTCCGCTACGTTTGAGCAGCACAAGTGGCAGGAGGAGGTCGACAATTTCAAAGGACGCCGAGCAAGGGCTTCAAGACTCTCCAGAGCCCGATGCTTTCATGTCACAGATCGCCTCTGTGACATGCTCGCCCCAGCACGTGCTCGCCCAGATGGCCAGAAAGTCTTGGCTGATGCTCACTCTCCACTCGGCCACTTAGGATCCTAGCAGCATCCATTAGTATGACTTCGTCGACCAGGAATTCTACGTTTGCCACAAGCAGCTACTCAGTTAATGCAACAGAACAGCACTCGTGCTAAGACGAATGACCACCACTCACGATCAGAGTAGCTAGCAGTCAAGGCCGACTGTTTGGGTTACTTGGAGAGACAGACAGACCTAGAACAGTCAGACAGATGAAGCCACGTGGAGGAACCGAGAGAGAGAGAGAGAGAGAGAGAGAGAGAGAGAGAGAGAGAGAGAGAGAGAGAGAGAGAGAGAGAGAGAGAGAGAGAGAGAATAGAGAGAGAGAGAGAGAGAGAATAGAGAGAGAGAAGAGAAAGAGAAAGAGATTAGAGAGGAGAGAGGGAGAGCAGAGTGATAGAAAGAGAGGAGAGAGAAAAAGCTAGGCGAGAAGAGAGAGAGAGAGAATAGAGAGAGAGAATAGAGAGAGAGAGAATAGAGAGAGAGAGAATAGAGAGAAGAGAAAGAGAAAGAGATTAGTGAGGAGAGAGGGAGAGCAGAGTGATAGAAAGAGAGGAGAGAGAGAAAAAGCTAGGCGAGGAGAGAGAGAGAGAGAGAGAGAGAGAGAGAGAGAGAGAGAGAGAGAGGGGCAAACTGGGTGGTAATCAGAAATTGGAAAGATAACCCTCCAAATTGGGTATGTCAGCATATCTTATCTCACGTAGCATCTGCAAGTGCCCTGTTCTAACAAGGTTTTTGCTCTAGATAATCATATCTGCTCACTCTCTACGTTCAAGTCGGGTTACTTTTAACTAAGGAACATTGCAAAAATTAAGGCCAGAATACCACAGCCAAGCTGGGTCGTGCATTGGGACATCCCGTCTAGACTTAACGCAACTCATAACTGCAGGTCTGTCTGCCTGTGTAGTCAGAAGCTGACAGGTTGTAAAAAACTATACCGCTAGATTTGTCTGTCGTGAATGGAGCAACTGCTACACTACACCGCTTCTCAGAAATCTAAACTGGCTCCCAATCAAGCAGAGTACTGACTTCAATGTTTTGTAACTCACTTCTAGTCTCTTTCACTCTCTTGCTCTGACTCACCTATCTGAAATGCATGCACTTCTCAATCAGGATTTGCATTGCATCACCTAGTCTGACCCCCGAGCCTCGAAGCAAGTTCAATTTCTTTGTAGACCGAGCCTTCAGTTCCTATGCATCCAAAGGCTGGAACTGAAACTCACGACTGCTGTCACAAAATCTTCGGAATCCATGATATTTAATAAGAAACACCCGCCTGCTCCTAACAGCATTTACGTACAGGGTAAATATGAATTGTCTACTTCATGCTTATGCGTGCTGATGCTGAGCGTATCGTTGCGAGGGAGTAAGGTGCTAACGCTTTCCGACTCAGGTCGTGGATTCGACTTATCTTGAGGGTGATCTTGATTGCCAACTGCAAAGCAGAAATGATAACCCCTGCGGCTCTTCTGGCGGCAACATAAATGTCGCTGTTGAATCAGCTAGCAATAACTTGTTATGCTCTGACTAACCAATTGCCATGGTTCCTTTCCAGCATCATTAAAGTGCCTACGAAAAGATGTAGTTATGCTAAGGTTCTAAACCATGTCTTATTGTTAGTATTCTCATTATCATCATTATTGTTATTCTTATTATTATTGAGAGGGAGAGGGGGAGACAAGCAGCAAGGGTAAGCTCTTGGATGTGACTCATTCTGCTTCTAGCACGCGAGAGCCACTGAGAGAAAGCCAGCGTGCCTTTAACCTAATAATAATAATAATAATAATAATGTACTTGATAAAGCGCCCTCAGAGAACTTAATCTCTTTCTAGGCGCTTTACATTTGCTGCAAAGGGAAATGCAATTGAATGGTAAGTAAAATCATGCTTGAAAAACAAACAAAATGAATAACATGGTTAGGGGTGACATGCACAGGGTCAGCATGCAAACCTACTACTATGACTAAGTTTCCTGCATGCCTACTATGACTAAGTTTCCTGCATCTATGACTAAGTTTCCTGCACTATCAACCTACTATGACTAAGTTTCCTGCATGCCTTAGGCTCCACGTGAGCCTTAAGCGGCACAACTGAAGGGATGATCTTGATGCCAGTTAAACAGCAAGGCAATCACAGCACGGCCATAACACAAACGGCAGCAGCAGCAAGCAGCTGCCATAGAACCTGCCAGTGGCAGCCAGCAGAAGCAGTCCCTGCTTCTTCGGCTGCAGAGTGAGAGCTTAGTCCTACTACATTTATCTCAGCAGCTTAATTCAGTGGAGAGCAGGCGAGATAAAGATAGTGCCCACACAGCAGGCCCGGCCGGAGGATCTGCCCAAACGAGAAGCAACCAAGCATAGGGCCGAATGCAATCACAATCGTGGGCCAGTCCTCGCAGCCGTGCCACCCTCGGCGTCGCACCCTCGGCATCCACACCCACCCCCCTCCTTCCATCCATCCCCCCCAGCGGCTGCTGCAGGCAGCAGGCTGGGAAAGAGCCAGCCGGATGTGCAGCTGAGCTGCCAGACACGTACCTAGCTGGCAGTACTTAATGACGAGATCCATGCCATAGCTGAGCATCGCCATGATAGAGCCGAGCACGGCCAGGAACACCCATTCTTCGCCCACTTTCTCGACCACTTTCCTCACGCAGGAGCCCACGGCTAGAAAAAAAAGAGCAGACGTCACCACCACAGCCTGCAACCACAGCACAAGTGGCCAAAGCAGCCAGCCGATTAGGCAATCGTTGCAGCCAAGAGCAACGATGATGGCAACAACATAGAAGATGCATGTTCCGCGTGGATTGTGGTGCTTTACGGTGGCTGCAAGTGACTAGCGATTAGTGCTGCGAGATGTGAGTGATTCGGGCAGCATCAGTACATGGAGTGCATGTACTCGGCACTCGTCGCACCAGCACTTTAGCTCGACTTCGGACCAGCTCCTGACCACAGCAACATCGTAACTGGAGGCGATATTTCAGGTGCATGCTAGCATAGACAGAAATTCCTCTCAGCACGGCCGGTCATTGACCATCATCGGGTGTGGATCTAGGCCGCGAAAATAAAGTTGAGTTTAAAGTCATGCTATTGTTAGCTGCATGATTCACTTCCCAGAAGTTGGAGCTCCAGTCGCTAGCAGGCCTGCCACTACACGGGATTTAGCAGACACTGTGGTCCGGCTTCTAGAGAGCGTCAAGGCAGAGACAGCAGCCGAGTTCTGAGCTGCTAGTCCTCAGCCCGGACTGTCGACATGCAGATCGCCAACATCTTCCTGGGTAGCAGCAAGACAATGTCTGGTCTCCTGCAGGCGACCAGCGACTGCAGGCAGGCAGGCAGGCAGACACCACGAGAGAAGTGCAGCACGTGGCAACCAATGCCCTCGAGTAAGGACGATGAGGAGAAGGCCAGAGAAGGAGGGGAGAGCAAGCACCTTCCTCTCTTCATATTCTGTTTCCTACTTTTAGTGTGGAGGTGGGAGGAAGCAATGGGAGCGTTGGGGCAGAGAAGCAGAGGGGAGTAGAGAGGCAAAGGTCTGACCACCTGCACCGAGTAAGCTCTGCAGTGCTGCAATACTAATCAGGCGATATTAATTTTGAATGCGAGTGCTTGAGCGAGTCCGTAAATGCAAGTTGCTGACGCCAGGCTTATGAGGTGCCACTGTGTGACATTTTTAGTACCACTGCGATTGCTCTGCTATGATGAGTGACACATAAAACATCAAAGGAGACGACAACTTACCAATCTAGATATGAAGCCAAAACATCCAATCTCATCGTTTAAATTGATCATTGAATTGCATGCTGAATTTAATACATAGCGATGAGCAGGCATTTGATCATTCTTTACTAGCATACATAATCACAGTTGAAATTACCTCCTATTAGCAATATCGATGCAAATGGAGGGGAGGTGGGCAGTCAATCCTAGGGCGCTGGTCTGCGAGTCACTTCGGATGAAGTTAAAATGTACCTGCTTATGTGTGCTGATACTGAGCATGCTACCCCTATTCCTAATTTACACATTGACACTGTGCATGCTAGCTCTAACCATGTTACGTGTGCTGACATTATGTAAAGTTCCCACTAATCATTTGACCAAGCTTCCTTTAAAGCATACGTAGAGTGCCTAGAAAGAGATCTCAAGTTCTCTTAGGGCACTATATACAAATGTAGTATTATTATTATTCATAACTGGATGCATCATTCCGAAGTAATTCGGAGAGGTAGGCCGGAGCAAGAGAATGGAGAGCAAGGACTGTGAGTGGCAGGATCTCGGAGTCGATGTGTGGCTTGTTACGCAGTCAGGGCAGAGTGGTGACAAGTGGTGCAATATGGTGCAGATGCCACGTCAATAGGCCAGACAAGTCGAGCTGCCGAGTTTCGAGCCCATTGCCAGCGTCATATTGCAAGGGCAAAAAGCAAACGCTGCAAGTGGCAGGTTACAGACGTCCAGTTGCTGTGCCAGGAATGCACGGACCAGAGATTGGCTGCAGTGCCCTTATCCTACAATGATGCCTCCCTCTTGGTAGTCTTCAAATCCAGCCCAAGCCCACGCTTAAGTCTGAGTGACTTGAGGGGTAGAGGAGCCAGAGACGAAAGAGCCAAGTTTGCAAACGGCTGAGCCAAGTTTTGCTCAGGTGCTGACGAAGCTAGCTAGGCCAGCTGTCGGGCTGACGACCCCTCCACCACCCCACCCTTCCCTAACACCACCTCAAGTCGGGATCCTGACCCAATCTGTACGACCCCTTAACCACACGGGGGAGGCAGTAAACTTATCCAGCTGCTGCTGTGGCAGCACCATTTTGTCGGTGGAAGGGCAACTCTAATGCCAAATATAAATACACTCAACAGGTGGTCCTCCTCCTCTCCAAGCAGCTGCCACCAGTCTTGCAGGTCCTTGTATGGAAGGAGGACTTCCTGCTGGCCCTGGTCCAGTCTCAGCACCGTCCGGAAAAGGAGCTGGCCGGGCAGGAAGGCTTGCTTGCAATCTTTGCGGCCTCCTGCCGGGCGTCCGGTCAACGCTAGGCATGCATCTAGGTCGACGAGTGTGCTGCTACGAGATAGTTACTCCTTTCTAGCCGGTGGCAGCAGACGTCAATGCTGTCCTCAAAACAGGCAGGCCGAGCAGGCAGCCAGCTACCTATGCCAAGCACCTCAAGCAGCTGTTACATTCGAAGCTAGCAATCGTCCGTCATCTTCGTCGACAGAGACCGACGACACGTGCGCGGGAGGTGAATGAGCCCACGAGAGGTTCGCTGTCGGCAACCCTGACGCCCGATGCCATGACGACTCACCAGTGTGGGTGCACACAAACAGACACGAATGCACGAGCGTGCCAACGCATTCCCATGCGGTCGACATCTTGCACGAAAAAAAACCGCAAATGCAACCGTCGACACTGAGCCTAGCACAATGTCTGCTCTACACCATTCGCGAGTAGCCACGCAGTTAACTCCTACACTGGACTGTCCCAAGATATCCACACGTGTTGAGTCGGCTCAGTGCAGATATGTGGCCGGCTCGTGACACGAGATTCCGGATATGAGGCAAAATGAGTGGATACTAGGCGACCAATTGGAAGCTTTCACGACGCGAACAGAGGCATCTCAGACAGAGCACCGGAATCGCAGCACACGGCTGGAACAGCAAGTGTGGTCCCGAGCGCCAGCAGAGGCAGAACTGTGGCCAGTGCAGGAATACAACGACAGCTGACCGAGTGAGGGCCAGTGATGACGCTTGCACCAAGACGACCAGAGTGCTACAGCCTGAAGGCTCCACCTGAAGAGTGCTACAGCCGGGCACTGCTGGAAGGCTCAGATTCCGGTTCGGAGCTCTGCAGCAGCAGGGAACTCTGGGGTAGAAGCCCTCCTTCGTGGACACTGGTGAAAGTAACCATCCATGAATAATGAATGTGCACTTGGAGCAGGGGATTCAAGGACAGTCAGCCACTCAGCAGCTGAGTCAGCAGCAGCTACCGAGTCATAGTAGCTGGCAACCCTGACAGGGGTATAGACCGATCACGTAATGTTCATATGAGGCAGAGGCTTCAGGTAACCAAGGCCTACAGAGTAGACCCCAGCTGGCTGTAGCAACAAGCCCTCATCCACCATGTGCCCTGTGAGATCGTTCAGAACAAGAGTCTGCTTGCCCGTGCTGGGTAGCCAACCAAGGCCAACCAACTACACACCAAGCCAGCAAACCAGCAAAGAACGCTGCATCTTGCTGCATCCGGCTGAGCCAAGTCTGAACCAACATCCTAGCTGAGAAGCAACTAGCAGGCCATTCGGATTGCATTAATCCAGACCTGTCAGGCCCCAGCTTTTAATGTAGGCCTCCTTCTAAAGCAGCTACCAGTACCCACACCCAACCACAGCCCAGTCCTAGAGATGTCAGTCCCTAGACTGCCTTAGACCTGCCGGAGGCTCCAAGTGGTGCCTGGGCCAGTGGCCTTGCATCAACTACAAGCAAGGTAGATTCAGAGGGGAGCTGGCACTGCCATCCTTCCTATTACAGGAGTAGACAGCCATTCCGATCGAAGGGCAAGCTTGCATGCCGGACCGATAGCACTCCTTGAGGGGGAGAGGGGATTGGCTCTTTCCAAAGCCTAGGCAGCAGCAGCTGTCAGCCAGTCGACGATTCGGACAACTGCAGCAGAGGCAGCCAAGGCTGGAGGGAGGCAAGATGGCCCTGTTATAGCTGTGCACATTTACCAGACATTCATTGGATGAGCTAGGAAAATGTCGAGTTTGCTGAACAACTCCGTGCCAATCCTGTCCGACCAGCCCAGTCCCACGAATCTTCGGGATAGAGGCCAGCGTCGTCGGGCTGGTGGAGCCTATGGGGTGGCACTATGGGACGACTATACCCATACCGAATCCCTCACTACGTGTACGGGATGGTTACAGTTCAAGCTCAAGGCTAGCTCATTTAACAGCCTCATTTACATAGCTGCACAAGTACACAAGGTCGCGTCACCCACAATGCATGTCCACACGAAGGCTATGCTCATGCTATAAGTGCCTGAATCAGTAACCGACTCGCCCAGAGCTAAGATCTCGCACCATTTGAGCTGCACAGCTCGCTTAGTCGCAGCAAGTCGCTTGAGAAGACTCCTAGTAAGGACTGCCTGCCGAGCAAAACAGACCACAATCAGACGACATTCAGCACCAGCTGCTCCTGAGACGTGTTGACATGCTCAACAGGTGCCAGGCTTTGGTACAGTAAATCAACCACTGCTGACGACTTCAATTGGACCGGCCCCCACCAGAACTGGGAAGAACCAAAAAAAAAAGACTCTTTCTGTCCCCCTCTCCCTCTCTCTCTCTCTCTCTCTCTCTCTCTCTCTCTCTCTCTCTCTCTCTCTCTCTCTCTCTCCCTCTCTCTCTCTCCCTCTTCCTCTTCCTCTCTCTCTCCCTCCCCAAGCAGGTGGTGGCTGATTGCAGGCCATCATCAATCACGGACCGACTTTGAACAGGATCATTCTTGGTCAGCCTCAAGAACCAAAATAAATGTAGACACAAAGCTGATCAAAGTAAGCTTGATCAGCAGACAGCCTTAAAAAAGATCTTAGCTGATTTAACAGCCTGGTGTATATGACATTCTCACTCTGGTTTATGTGCCTCTACTAGCTTACAGAGGCGGACTAACGACAAGTACAGGTCCAACCAAAACTCCCTCTGCAGGAGGCATCTCTGAGAATAATGCTACCGTACCGAGATCAGGGACAGGCATTCAGCATGATAAGCTTGTGATGAATATGCAGCGCTTCACTGACAGTATCGACCATGCTCGGGAGCAGCTGGAAGGTAAACAGTAGGTCAAATAAGTAGAAAAAGCTTGGTGGAAAAATATTTCCAAGTCATGAAAAGGCCACTTAGTATATGTTACATTGTAGTAAGCGTTTTTCTTGATGTGCCGGCAATGCTTACCGGGCGTGCCCTCCCCTCGTTCCTTAAGCCAACCATCTCTTCATACTCATTCATTTTCCTTTATCTTTCTGTTGTTCCTTCTTTTCTTCCATTTCCCACATCTCTCAATCCCTTTTTCTATATTCCTCACTTTTATTCTTCATTATTGCCCTTTACTTGTCTGATTTCTCTCTCTTTCTCTTTTCCTCTTTCCTTTCACTAGAGACCTCTGCATTCAGCCGTGATGGCACACTAGGTAAGGCGGTTGCTTTTCTCGACCTTTGTCCCGAGGTCGTGGATTCAAATTCTGTGGTGGGCGATCCTTTATTACTGCTGCAAGCAGTGGTGATAGCTGTAAAGGCCATTGCTCACCATTCAATCGCACTTCCCTTTGCAGCAAATGTAAAGCGCCTAGAAAGAGATTGAGTTCTCTGAGGGCGCTTTATCAAGTGCATTATTATTATTATGCCGGCAGAAGAGCCTCATCGACTATCATCCTCACTTGCACTTGGCAATAAAGGATCGCCCAACTGCAGGATTCGAAACCACGATCTTGGTCAAGAAGAGTGAGCACCTTACATCCTGGGCTTTCACGTGACAGCATAACTGTAGCCTAGCACGAACTGTTTTGTTGAATGCTTAAATTTGCTTGGAAAGTGTTACAGGTGCGTTGCATGTCTGCATTCGTGCTTGCTTACCTCTAAATACATTTACCCACAGCCCAACTTGCATATGACTAACTAAATGCATATGGTCAAACTTGTATGTGACAGTCTAACTACGTTGTGCTTGTTGTCATTGAGCGTTCTGCCACTAACCATTCAATCATGCTTTCTTTGCAGGAAATGTACAGTGCCTAGAAAGAGATTAAGTTCTCTGAGGGGCTATACAAATTTATTGTTATTATTACTGTTATTATATTATTATTACCCAATTATCAACTGGGCCAACTTCCTCTGATGCTAATGATGCACTTTGATGATCTTGGCCAAATAGACATGGTCATAAAAGTTGAGTCATGCAAATGCAGCTTATGCCCACATCTACTTGCTAGGTTTGAAGCTCTGATATGAGTTTAGATGGTTTGCCAATACTCCATCAAGTTCTCACTCCTCACGACCCAGATCGAGCGTTCGAGCCCTGCAGCGGACCATCCTTTGTTACCCACTGCAAACGGTAGTGATAGCTATTAATGATGTGCTTATGTGTGCTGACACTGTGCATGCTGCCACTAACTACATTTGCATGCCGACCCTGTGCATGTCAACCCTGTGTTATTCATTTTGTTTGTTTATCAAACGTGATATTACTCACAATTCAATTGCATTTCCCTTTGCAGCAAATGTAAAGCGCCTAGAGAGAGATTAGGTTCTCTGAGGGCGCTTTATCAAGTGCATTATTATTATAATTATTATTATTAAGGCTCTTCGGCCGCTATAAAAATGAGGCTGATGAATAAGCTTACCTTTTCTTGGTAGGATCGACAGGGGACAATGAGCACACGTCGCTATAAGTTCTAGTGGTATAGTGTCAAATTCTTAACGAACGAGTTACCTGACAACAGCGTGTCTGTTTGAAGCATGCAGCAACAAAATCCTAAGCTAAGGACATTTGCATTGTGCTAGCTTGAGCAGGGAAGTAGCAAATCTAAACATTCCCGAAGAAGAACTGTAGGCACGGCATCTGTCTAGACGGCCATCAGTCTTCGTAAGACTATCAGATAAATTTTGAGATGAGGTGTTTTAAAAGCAGACTTTAAGGTTGGCATTGAGGAAGAGCAACGAGTGGAGGGTATAGAATCCGGCACCTGATATACCCTTATCGATGGACTCTCTGATCGTTTCTAGATTAAGCAGACAATGCATAACTACTACTGCACGAGCACAGGGTGGGTAGCGACGGTTCTGTACAGCCATTCATCGAGCATGAAATCAACAGACGAAAAGTGATGGAGTGATGTATCGGATTGTTTGACGAAATCTCACAGCCAAATAACAATAACAATACATTTGTATAGCATCCTCAGAGAACTTACTCTTTCCAAGCACTTTACAACTTTACATATGCTGTAAAGGAATCGTAAGCAATAGTTTATAACAGCTTTAAGTTTAGGCTGTCCTGTGAGGGGAGTTGGGCTTTTTTGTTTTAGTCTTGATATCCCCTTTAAGCAGCAGCATTCATTGCCAGCAGTTAAATTCTGCTTAGAGATATGCAAGGTTCCGTCATGTATTTAGGCTGTTTTAGCATCCAGCCCCTGGCTGTGGAGCAATAACTGAGCTCCCCCCCCCCTGATAACAAGTGACATATAAATGATGGCAGATGGTAAGGGAATGCCAAAGTTATGCAAATATTTACTCAACTTCTACCCACAACAAACTCCTTCCCCGTTGGCCGTAGCAGAAGTTTGCAGGCATACTTTGCCAAATCCAAGACAGGGTTCCGAAAAGCAATGTCGTCGGCACTGCTACCGATGCTGATGAGTATTGACAGACCAGTTCGGGACCAGATTGGAGTATGCCAACGCTAGTGACCGGAAGTCGGGGAGGGAGCAAGCTGAGTGGAACAGAGGACACGGGCAGCCATCGACATGGCCACCCATCAAAGATGATGATGAAGCAGCAGCAGCCTGACTGCTGTGCCTCACGCAATGCTCACACGGGCAAGCCAACAGCAGATGGGCAAAGCTAGAGGACGACCTCTGTAGCCTCTCTGCGAGCAAATGCAAGACGGTGGTGCTCGGAGAGGGAGGGGGCATGTAAATGCCAGAGCGATCCCAGTATTACCGTCGATAACGATAAGGCACGTCTGAATCCTGGTTGCACACTTCATGACAGTCACTCAAGGCCTAAACAAATTAAGCTTACTACGATCAATTCAAGTTGTGTCCTTGCTCATTACTAATCACTAAATTCTCACTTCGATCTGCAGACAGCAGATCCGTCATTTTCTAGCAACGACAACCGCGGTCTGGAACTAAGGCTGGCATCCGCAAAACCAGCGGGGAGGGTGCATCTGCCAGACAACATTGGATCGCTGCCGCACCTCGGAAGAAATTATGTAGGTTACTTTAGGCGAAGACAGAGCAACTGATTCGAATTGCGCCCTGCCTACCATAGCAGCCGAGCCAAGTTGGCAGCTGTAAACTTCGTTGGGGAGGGGTAACCAGAGCTCTACAAAAGACATGATCGGGCCAGAGCACAGCCTGGCTCACTTTCTAAGCGACTATTATCTACCAACGAGCAATGGAAACCAACTGAAGTGACACCAGCGATAGTCAGCAGGATACCATAAGCTAGCACCAGCGATGGTTACATGGGTAGTGGCAGCAGCAGCATAAGGCGCTGCTGCAGCAGCAGCAGCCGGGGCAGTGGCTTGCCGAGGCAGTGGCTTGCCGACTGCCGGGCAGAGCGACCGAATGGAGGGCTGAGGCAATGGAGGGCTTACATGCAGCATATCTGAAAAGCCGCTTCTCGCGAAGTTTCATCTGCCTCTCCAGCTCATCCTTCTTCTTCTCGAGCGCCGCTTCCAGCTTGAGCTGGCTGGATTTGACCTTGATGGCGCTGCTTAGCTCCTGCGTATAGTGACCGGACATCTGCGCGAAGAAGAAAGGAGCTCGCCGGCTTCACGATGGCGAGCTCGAACCGACGACGCAGCTGGAGGAGCAGCTGGAGGAGCAGCTGGAGGAGAGCGGCTGGCTAAGCACACTGGGCCACTCCTCTTCTAGCGAGTCCAGCCACTGCAGGGCACAAGCAAGCTGCTCGGGGCAGCCAGGCAGAGAGCGACTAGCTGCTGGCTGGCTAGAAGCCAGCGTGGCGGCGGTGACTGAATCCTGCCATGTCGTCGGACAGGACGCCAGCCAGGGATCGGCTCAGGTGGAGCTGCCTGGCTGCTGGCCGACCGCCGGCCGGATGCGAGATGCATTCGCGAGAGGCTGCCAGCCAGCCAGGCAGGACGGCAGCTGGAGCTGGGTCGGCCGGAGCTGTACTAGGGATGGGCACGGGCTTGACGAGCAAAGCCCACTCGCCGGTGGGCCGAGGGCGGCTGCCGAAATCGGCTGCTCGGCTTTACCGCCGCCTGGTCGACCCGGAAGTGCGAGAGAGTTGGCGAGCAGCGACCGACTCTCTCGCACGACCGTCTCGGTTCCGGCGCCGGGCAACTGCAAAGACGGCCGCCCAGCGAGCGCTGGCCGACGGACCAGCCGGCCGAGCGTCGGGAAAGTCGCCTCCGGGCCTCCGCCCACCCACACACGCCCTAGCCACCGCCGCAACAGCCGGGGTCGGCAAGCTAGGCAAGCAGCAGCAGCAGCTGCTGCTGCGCACGGGCAGCAGCTGCTGCTGCAGCAGCAGCAAGCGCCCAGCCCTCCGCACGCCCTCGTCGCCAGCGGTCGACGTCGTTGAAACGAGCGAGCGAGCGAGCTCTGCTCTGCTCTCCGCAGACAGAGCTCGTCGCCGCCGCCGTCGTCGTCGTCCATCCAGCTCGCTCGCTCTTCGAGAGAGTCGCCGACGTCGGTCGAGACCCGGCATGAACCGCGCGCGCTCTCGCTCGCTCGACCCGGCCGCCGTCCGCGCGACGGCAAACGCAAGCGCGGCGACGGCGGCGGCGGACGGATGCACGCCACCGCTGCCGCGTGGACAAAGACCGGCGCGACAGGAGGGCGCGCGCGCGCTTTCACTCGAACTGCGCGCTCACCAGGGTCTGCTGGTATCCGAAACTCCGGCCTGCGACCTGCGCGTTAGCCATTTCGCACGGTTGCCCGGACGCCGGCCGCCACGAAGCAAGTGAGCCGCAAAGCGTCGACACTCCGGGAGGCAACGGCGGCGGCCGGCTGCGCTTTGACGTCAGAAAATGGCGCAACCAAGCCTGGCGCCAGGGGGTGTTGGCCCGGTCGAACCATGCCGCCGGCGTCAGGGGCGGGGCGGGGGCGGAGGCTTTCGCGGGAAAGGCGGCGCCGCCGAGTTCACATCCGGCGCCTCGAGCTGCCCTTTAACCTAGACTCCGCAGACCTATCCGTGGTCCCGGTCCCGCGGGTGTTGCAGACCGCTGCGAATCGATGGTCGCAGGAGGAGCCGCGAACATCCGCATCAATATCGCAACGAGCGAGAATGCTCGATCGATCCCAAGCAGATTTGACTGCGAATGACCGCTGAGATTCGCCTTATATTTCGGCAGCTAGCGCTCGACGCCGCCGACGGTCGATGATTTCGGCGGCGGCGGCGGCGGCGGCACGCCATGCGAGCCTCGCTTGCCCGTGAGGACGGCGGCCAATGCCACTCGCGAACTGGTGCTGCTGCTGCAGCGACAGAACCTTTAGCTCTGCAGGTCCTAGACTGTGGAACTCGCTTCCAAAATTCTTACGCAACGACAACTACTCTCCTGCTGCCGACCTATGGAAATCGACACTAGACCAAAATAACTTGAGCGACTACTGCCCAGTCTTCCTGCTACCATTCCTATCAAAGACACTGGAACAAGTCGTGGCGGACCACCTGAACTCATATATTGAAACTTCAAACCTTGCTAGTAAGTTCCAGTCTCGTTTTACAGCTAATCACTCCACCGAATCAGCCTTGCTTAGAGTGTACAACGACCCACTTAGGAATGCAGACGTGGGTAGAGTATCTCTGCTTTAAGTGAGCTAACGACAGTCCGGGTTTGAGCCTGCAGCGAGTAATTCAGTGGGCGTCACGGGAGATGCAGGTGACCGGTGTAGTGCAGACGAGGCCCTTTTCTGAGCTCCTCACGCTGACGTCGGAAAACCCTCTATGCGGTTTAAAACTCAGGAGTTTGAGATTGCATACAAAAGCATGGCAATGGTTGCTGGTAAGTTGCAACTGTCCATGAACCAACCTTCACTGACAGTGCGAGGAACGAAGTGTTTGCCCTTCCTCTGCTGTTCGTGGCCACTGCAGAGCCAGCGGCGGTTGGAACTGGAAAATGTGCAAACTGTTGAACTCATAGACTGCTAGTCAGATGCCGGTAAACCAGCTTTGCTTCTGTGAGAGGATACCAAGCATACCATACCAGAGCATATTGGTGATGTCTGCTTTACGAGCAATCTGCCAGCTGCCAACTCTCGTTACGTGCACGATGACGACTCTTATTTCTTGAATGGCATGCAATGCACTGGTTGTTCGTCGAATGCCGCTTATTTACGATGACTGAGTGAACGGCTCACCCACTTCTCGCTTATGGACGTCGTATTGCAATTCACTGTAATTTAATTGTTCACTGCATTTCCAAAGTGCTGCTTGAGGGTGTATGCCCCTAAGAGCCGCGCGAAAATTTGTCTGCCATACCTCACAGACCATCTAATTACATTCAAGGCATATATGACTAGAGTGCTGAGACTTTGCCAGGGATAAACACGATACGTGGCACTTCCAATCGTTCGTGCAGCGCCGTGCATTGAGTGCCACTCGTTCTTCTGCTTATTGTAGTAATCCTGTTCTGGTTTAGTGGCAGTTGTGGGTATCTATTGAAATAGGGCTTAAGCTATAGGTGCTCGTCTTTGTCCAGTCAAGTGTCGTGCTGATCGCCTGCACGTCCGAGGTGACGCATTGAAGCTAGCTACCGAGACTGTGGATGGCGAGGAAGGTGAAGGCAATACAGCCACAACGGTAGCTTCGCACGAAGCTTCCAAAGCTACTCAGTAGTAATTAATGCGAAGCTTTGGCATAGCAGTCTGGTCCTCACAGAGCCAACGACCGAATTCGTGGGTCTCGAGCCCTGCGGAATATGTAAGGCTCCTACATTGAGATCAAGTTCTCTTATGACGCTATACAAATGAATAGTGTGTATGCACACACACACACACACACACACACACACACACACACACACACACACACACACACACACACACACATATATGTATATATACTTTAATAAATATGCATACATATATACGTATATTAAAGCTTAATGAGCTGGCAATGACGCACGTTGACACCTACCATATGTTTGGTTGTATTAAGTTGCTTTATTGTGGCCCTAAATTGAGGGCCGAGCAGCGAAACGACGGCACGCTAGATCAGTCAGATTGCGACTGCCGAAATAGTATTCGTGGCTCCTGAATTATAACGACAGGAATCCATAATACATGTCTCCGTAGTTAGATGGCATACAAGCCCAAGCAGTGTAATAGACTGGCTGCTGTACCCTGTAAGCTTTCGAGTCAGGCTAAACGGTTTGCTCCCCCACCACCACCACCACCCAGCCACGCTTTGAGCCAGTGTGCAGTTCATGGGCGATGTGGCGTCGGGCGACAGTTGTAGCGTGGCGGCCGACTTCTATGTCTACTTCTGGGCACATGCCACCCTCCATCGCTCTCTCGGATAGATTTACCTACACAACGAAAGCCGATGTCCGGCGGAGGTAATTACCGGCAAAGCTCCCTCAGTTGGGCATCGCTGTCGCACCGCCCATTGGTGGCCATGTGACTCGTCCGGCCAATTTCGCTTTGTCGGACCCAGCCTATCAGCGATCTGCGGAGCGTCTGCTGCCTGCTGCTCTGCTGCCTGGCGAGCAGGTTGGACCGGCCCACACACCCCTATCGCCTCCTCGAACTCGGGTCGGTACGTACCAGCAGCGTACCAGGTCGGCTGGACCAGTGGAGGGGTGTGGGCCAAGCGAGAGTCTGCTTCTTTCGCTGCAGCAGCGCACCGCGAGCGAGCGAGCGCGGCGACTTCGGCGCCTGCCAGTCAGCCGCGATCGAGGCGTCGAGGCTCGGCCGGCTCGCCGGGCGACCGGAAGCTGCAAGCGGACAGCTCACCGAAAGGGCGGCTATATCGGCGGCCAGATTGGCGGCGGCCAGGAAGAGGCCTCGAGTCATGGTCCGAAACGATTGGCAGCTCGCCGGGAAGCTCGCCTGACGGAGGCACCAACGAGTCCGGAGGCAACACCGGCTCCCAACTCCTGCTTCTCCTCTCGCGCCGGCGCCCAACTTCTGTCCGCACCGGCAGCGTCGAGCCGTCTTCACTCAAATGGCGACGAGCGAGCAAACCTGCAAGTGCAGGAAGTTCACGCGAGCTTGCAGGTGCTTGCCAGCGGGCACCCTGTCTGTCGCTTCGTCAGCCGCTCCGACGAGGATAGATGGGTCTGATAGGTGCTACGTCGGAGCGAGTAGCAACGTCGCACTCAGAGCCATCTGCTTCTTGGTGATGAGCATTCGAAAGGCACAATGAAGGCATCCCATTCAGCTTAAAGGGGAATGTCAAGAAAATACTTATACAATTTGTCAAGAAAATACTTATAAAAATGTTTCCGACAATCGAACATTTATTTAGGGTACCTGTCTGCGAAAGAAAAATATGTTAAGAAATGGGATCGGAAGCTCGGGCGACTTCCGCATAAAAGAAAAAACTGTTATGTAAACCGCGTCTGATCCGGTTGCAAGACATCTAAAAATAACGCATTTACCGACCTCTGCATCATACGTGACTTTTATCTCAACATGTCGAACCTTGGTAGATTAAGGTATATGCCTGAAGCTTGCTCAGGTGCATGCTTGTGATGCTTAAAAAGCTTCAGTTTCAGTGTAGCTTTGTACGTTGTAAAGGCCAAAACCGGAGGGAAAGTTGAAATGCGAGCTCAGCTCTGCTTGCATACCTTAAGGCTAGATATATTTCCAATTTTGGTCGGATGCATTTTGTTGTATATGCCATCAAACGTCCACAAAATTTTTTTCCTGCAATCATGGACATGTATAGCAAGGCCTAAGTCGAGGAAGGCGTGTGTCTCGGAAGCTCTTTTGCGGCTTCGTCTATAGAAGAAATCGGTAGCCTCGTCAGGAGAGCTCTACGGCGCGCGTTCGCGCGCCGCTGCCTGTAGCTGGTCTATCTAGCTCCATCTAAAAATAAATTGGCTTGCTTCGCTCTTAGAAAACAGGTCAAGGCTGCACGCAGGAGGCATGCCATCCGAAAGGGTTCTTTAACCTCTCCGATACGTGCATGAGCGAAAATCTTTTCCACAGGTAGGAGCCGAGGATGATGGCCGCAGGCGCACCTGCCGTTTAGAGAGCATGACGCCTGTGGCCGAAGGCGTATCGCTCGGCAGTCATCCTAAATCCGCATGTGACGAAAATCTCTGCAGCTTCTTTGAAAACACTAGATCACAGCATCAATTAAAAAGGGGGTCAGCCCTCCTCTCTAAAAACTCTCTGCTGCTGGCGCGCCGTGCCCGTCCTTTTAGTTCCATTCAAACAAAGCGCGACGAAGCGGACAGCAGCAGCGTTCCGTGCGTGCATCGCAGCCGTCGGCAGACGCAGGAATGGCAGACTGGCGTACGCGTAACCGCAGGGCGGAGGATGAGAAACCCTGAGAAAAAGGCAAAAGTATCGGGATGTCGGCGACGTATTGATCGTCGTCAGCTCCTGACGTCAGCGCCGTAAATTTCTTTGCACCCATTGAGCAGCGGACGCGAGCTGTTGAGATGCCAGGTCGGCCCCGAAGGCCGTGCGGCGGCAGCGTCGGAATAATACGGCGACGGTGACGCGATGCAGATAGAATTAATCTTTCTCGCGCTCGAACCAAAAGGAGGCAAAAACGGGCTCCCCGTTCTTTGGTCGTCTTCCGCCGCTCTCCTGCTTCTCTTTAATTCTTCCTCTCGCACTACGTCGCCGACTTCGGCGACTAGTCGATTCGCAGTGCTAAGCTAATTGTAGTCGGCGCTAGTTTCGTAACGTGTCGGTCCCGTCGTGTCGCGGTTCGACGCGCAGACGCGTTCGCGATCTCGTCGCGCTTAAATAGCCTCGAAAGCTGTTGCGCAGCGGCGGCAAAACAGATGCGCGATCGCGGGACATTTCTGGCAGCCGTGACTGAAATGACCGGCGGCCTTCGCGCGGCCGTCGTGCTTGGCCGTCGACGTCTCCCGACTGAGACTCGCAGTTACGTGCAGCACGTCAGCAGCCGAACATCGGAAGCATCAACTTTGCATGGCTGACAAAATTTCCTTGATGACGATAAGAGAACGGACTTCCACATGAGTGGAGCGATGGTAAACTGCTGCTGCTTTCGTAGCAGCAGACTCACTAGCGCTGAGCTAGAAAATCAACAAAGTAATCTGAGCTACGCGTCTGCCACAATTTGCCAAGCAAGGAAAGATAAATAACAAGCCTAAGCTCTCTATCTCAAGCTATCGTATAATGGAGGCTAGCTTGTGAGTGCTCCACTTAGCCATTTATTTTAAGAAAACAGTATCAAACGAATGCTTCTCTTCAAGGTGGGAACTTCGGGACTTTAGGCTCAACTTTCCTGCATTCTTAATGTCGGGATATATCCATTCCTAACGATGGCTGTCAGAATTTCTTGCCGTGCCAGAATTTTATAGTTTTCATGCATTTAACTACTTCAGCATGTATTGATGACAGCTACCCTTGGTCTCCCGAATCGGCAGAGGAATCCCTGGCACATATCGCACCGCGAGCTTGCACAATATGGCGGCTGATTAGCTACCTAGAGCTGAAATTTGTTAAGTCCAGTGATAAGTCAGATTTCAGGACTAATTACTCCTCAGAATCAGCGCTGTCACAAGTGTGCCTCACGACCTTCTCATGCTTCTAAGGCTTTTCTTACTTACAGCTGCAGGTAAAGTGCTCTGATAAAGTAGGGGCCTGCACTAAAAGTGCAGGTAATCTGCTATTTCTGCTGGACTGACCAACAGAGGCTCGACCAAAGCATTTCCTTCAGCCATTTCCTGTAGCCATCTGAGCGAGCCCTTTAAAAATAATCTTTTATTAGACGACCATATTTTAGCTCCACAGCCAAGCCTGCTAACTTCCAGATGTGCAATATAGCGACGATTCGGTCTTGTTTTAGATACGCTACTACAGCCAAGCTGGTCCAAGCATTCGTGACATTCCGTCGATACTTCAGTAACTGATTGCTCGCAGGTCTTTCTGCGGGTGAAACATGACACTTGTTTAGTTTGCTCAATCCCGAAGCCCATACTGACTTCGCAAGAGCCTCTCACTTGAAAGCATGTATAAGGAAAATTATAACAGATCAAGTGAAGCATTTACGTCTATAACTCCTCCTCAGAGTCACGAGGACCAACAAGGTGCTATACAGAAGAGTTTTTTTTCCATCCACTCTCCTCCTGCCGACTGTAGCACATCCTTTCCAGCCGTCCTTCGGTGCTACTCCCATGTTACTCACTATCTTAACTGCTCATCTGACTCTGCTATGCTTCCCACTTTCTCTCTGGTGCATGAGATGAAGTCTGTTGGCTTGTGAATGAGAACCGAAAGACGCCTAAGCTTTGCGTGTGCTGCAGTAGTAAACTCTCCTGCGTAGCGTCCACACAGTCCTTGTGCCTTTGTGGAGTTACAGGTGGAGATACATTAAATTGCGCGTAAGCAGTGGGTGCAAAACTCTGCAGCAAGGCTTATCTATCACGAGAGTGGCAACTTTCGCGTCACACTGCTTCTCATTGCCCTACACTGGATCCCCATCGAATCGCCTCACGACTTAATAATAATAATAATAATAATAATGCACTTGATAAAGCGCCTTCAGAGAATTCAATCTCTTTCTAGGCGCTTTACTATGCTGCAAGTGGAAACGCGATTGAATGGTGAGTAATATCATGCCTTCATGACTTCAAGGTTTGCCTCTCAATTTTCTGTCTCCTCATTCTCGTGCTCCGCACAGCGGAATTACCTCCTCGTTTGACTTCAAAGTCGTACTGCCAGCTCTTCTTATGCAAAATCATTCGGCTGCGCCTCTAGCTAACTCCAAACGCTTGGGAGACCGCGCCTTTAGTTCGTACAATCCCAAAGCCCATACTGACTTCGCAAGAGCCTCTCACCTAAATGCATTTATAAGGAAGATTTTAACAGATCAGGTGAAACATTTACGACTGTAACTCCTCCTCAGAGTCACGAGGACCAACAAGGTGCTATACAGGAGAGTTTTTGATCGCGCGCTCAAAGCTTAAGCGGCTTTCGGTATGCATATGGTAGCAGACGGACTTTTTCTCAGGAGAAAGTGTTAAGCGTATCTGAGTTAGCTTGGCATGCGAGGAAGTGATTAGCATAGAAGTAGACTCTCGGACGATAGGAAAAGATGCGTCGCTGTCAGCAGCAGGAGAATAGATGTCGTTGCGTAAGAACTGTGTAAATGAGTTCCACAATGTGGGAGCTGCAGAGCAAAAGCATCTGTCGCAAAGGGCCTTTAAACACAGGAATCGAACAGATAGTTTATTTTCAATTGAAGACCTAGGGAAGCGAGAAGGCTGAAACCAATGCAGCAGTTCAGCTAAGTATGACAGACCCAAGCCATGGAAAGGCTTGTGGGTCAGCTATATATATAACTTCACTCCGTATCAATCGAACGATTGGTAGCCATCGAAGCATCTTCAGCAAAGGCGACTTATGACTGAATCTCTGGGTTTTTTACTATCTTTGCAGCCATTTTTACTACTGGCTGCAGTGGCCCTGATGGATTTTTGACAGCCCTTCCAAAATGGGATTGCAACAACCCAGCCTAAGCAATATCAGGAACTATCTGTTCCTCGCAGCATTTGCATCGTTCTTGTGAAATATCCTTTGCGTGTTTACACATGTTGATAGTGCCCATATCATCACTATCCCATTGAAATTCTATATTTTTAATACATGGTAATTATCTAGAAATAATTCCATAGGATGTTATAAAAAAATGTTTTACTGTCATTGTTAGTGCACGAGTCGCTCGTTTGCCTGGTGGGCAGACTCAGCCTTAGATTCAGCCTCAGACTCTGACTCAGCAGTGTCATAGCTCAGATATTTTTAATGCTTCTTGCGGTGCATAGATTTTTTCCGAAGACATTCACATAGGCCGCTATAATTAATACTACGGATACTTGAAACGCCGGCATACAATTCTATAGTCTTGGATCATTGGTGAGTCGTGATGGCACACTAGGTAAGGTTTCAGGACCCCGGTCCTGAAGTTGTGGGCTAGAATCCTGCGGTGGGCGATTCTTTATTGCCGCTGCCGGCGGCGTTGATAGCCGTCAATGCTCTTCTGTCGCGCTATACAAAAGAGGCCGTTGAATCAGCCAGGATTGTATTCTATTTATTGTAGCACAGTCTCTCTTCTTTCGTAGGGACTGGGGCTCTCAAAAGATCGCTGCCAAGCAGCTTCCGGAGTTTATCGATAAGAACGATTTATCGTGGAAGGTCTCCGCAGGCATTTTAAGCGACACCATTATACCGGAACACTCCTCGCGTTAGTAAAGAGAGAAAGAGACAGACAGACAGACAGACCGAGACAGACCGAGACAGACAGACAGACAGACAGGCAGACAGACAGAAAGACAGACAGACAGACAGAGAGTGCGCATACGGCAAAGCCAGCAGCGACGCCATTACCCCAGTCACGCTTGACTTGTCGGAGCGGCTGCCGACACTCAAGGCCGCCGGATCCCGAAGCTTGAGCAAGCCAGAGTAGCCGTCGGCCTGTGGCTATTGGGCCGCTGGCCGAGGGTCTTGTATCGCGCCCTCCGCTCTCGTCTCCCCGGTCGACCCTTCGCCTGCTATGCTATGCTCCCAAAGCCTGGAACTCCCTCCCGACCTGCGTCAGAACATCCCCTGACCTGACCACATTTTAAAGGAACTTGCAAACACACCTATTTAGGACCGCATTTATTGGGTCTCTGTGATTCAACCTTGATGTGCTTATGCGTGCTGACACTGTGCATGCTGCCACTAACCACATTTGCATGCTGACCCTGTGCATGTCACCCCTAACCATGTTATTCATTTTGTTTGTTTTTCAAGCATGATTTTACTTACCATTCAATTGCATTTCCCTTTGCAGAAAATGTCAAGCGCCTAGAAAGAGATTAAGTTCTCTGAGGGCGCTTTATCAAGTACATTATTATTATTATTATTCGTATTATTATTATTATCGTCTCGCCGCTCGACCCGACCAACCGACCGAATGTTAGCTACTAATCAAGAGAGCGCATTCGAACCCGTTAAAATCTTCCTGGATTTTAGCCGCGCCGAAGTAGGCTAGCTGCATTATTGCAAACCACATAGTAGTTAATATTTCAATCATGGCCCACGATAACGAGCTTGGAGCTTCGATACGTTTTAACTGCCGCCCGCCACTTTTTCGTAAAGCAGATCGCTAGCAAAAACCGCCGACTCGCAGTCAATGGCCGGCTTGGCGGGAGCTGTTGGAAACGACAGCACACCGGTGGCGTGAAGCGGTAGCGTAGTTTTGGCTACTCGGCTACACCGAACGAGGCTTCGGCAGGTAGCGCTTATTTACTAAAGGTATCGCTCCGGTTGGCAGCTCTTCTCTCGAGCAGGTTTCGAGGCCTGCTCTGCTGTCGCACTGGGCCACCCGCCATGCAGCGCGCGCTCTAACTTTAAGGTGGCAAAAATGCTTGCGACTCCGCAGAATCTCGGAGCAATTTGCGTTCGCACTCTGCAGACACCGGCGATTGGCTTACAAGAAACGGTCGGGTTCCGTACCATTGAGCTGCGCCTCGCTCGCATTCTTTTGGCCTGGCGGTTAAGGTGCTGCCCCCACCCCCCGAGGTCGTGGGCTCGAGGCCAGCGGAATACGAAAAGCGGAATGGAGTTTAAGTCCTCTTGGGGCGCTATACGAATGAATTGCATTACTATCTTGTATAGCGCTGGGTAATGCTAGGGATAATGGGCTGTGGACTGCGCTAGAAGGCGCTAATTGCACGCACCCGAGCTCCAACGCTGGCTTGCATCGAGTTGCTAAGCGACTGCTCAGGCGGACGGACGTGGCGGCGGGCGGGCGGGCGACACTCGGGTGTCTCCTTTTCTTTTATATCAGCGCCGGGCGATCGGGCCAGCCGCAACCGCCGGGCGATTAGTGACAGACATCGCGTCGCCGCGGTTGGCGCGGCGGCGGCGAGAATCCGCCAGGGCTGAGAGCGGCAGGAAGACGTGTACGACGGTACGACGTGCGAGGCCCTGAGCCCCTCCCGCACCGGCGGCGGCGGCCGCCGCCGCCGCGTCCTACCCTATCGCCCGCTCGCGAGCACTCGACGATCCGCGGCGACGCGCCAAGCGCGTCTGCATCCGTCGCCTGTATCGGCGAGTCGGCCGTATCGGCGGCGCGCGGCGGCCGAAGCCCGGGCGATAGCGGAGCGGCGCTGGCGCGCGACGGCGCGGACGGCGGCTGGCTGCCTGCGGCCGTCGCCGCCGGCGCCGCCGCCGCCGCCTTATCGGAGCCGCGAAGTCGGGCGTCGCCGCACACCCGGCGGCGGCGGCGCCGCTTACGCGGTCGTGCGGCGAGCGCGCCTGGCGGGTCCTGCTGCTATGGCGACGCGCGACGCTCGCTAGCTCGGCCAGCGGCGCAGTGCGCCGAGCGCGAAAGAGGCCTGAGAGGCTCGCGATGCGCCGACGCCGACGCCTGCGCAGCGCTCAATATCCTGCTGCGCGCAGAGCCGACGACAGCGACGCAGCGGAAAAGCGAAACAAACGAAGAGCCCGCGCACACAGTGGCCTGTGCGCTACACAGGCGACTTCCAGCCGACTTGCCAACCGGCTCGCGCTCAGCGCCTGGACTCACCGACCGGCAGACCCCGTTGCTCCACGAGAGCGACTGCGGGTGGTCGGGGGAAGGGGTGGTTGGCAGTGCCTTATATAATTGCCAGGTCATAATTCATGCCGTAACCTCGCTCGCGAGCTCATTGTTTGTAATCGAGGTTCAGCTGTCGAGCTTACAGTCGACAATCGCGGGAGAATTACGACTGTCGCTGAGGACTCGGCCTCGCGCCCGCTCGCGCGTCTGTCGCACGGCTAAACGAGCAGCAGCGCCCTCTAGCGTCAGCCGTCGGTCAGTGGGCGGTTGCCAACGGCGGCCTCGAGTCAGCGAGGAGTCGCTGACCAAGCAAACCAGACGGATGGGTTGGACTATGTGACGACGTGTGGAAATGATACAAAGCATAGAGACAGGCGGCAATGGTCAGTTGCAATGGTCAATGCAGCCACTGCGACTAGCGACACTAGCGAGCGAGTTCAATGGCGTGTCGCCAGCTCTCACAGGCAGCTGACAATTATCCGCGTGCGACCACGTGTGGTAAAACTCGAGCAGCGCAACAGTGCCAGAACGAAAGATCTACGACGAGCGCCCGTGCGTGCGACCGAGGCGGCCGGAAGTGCCAATACGGGGTAAATGCAAAGTTCTCAAGGAGTTGCTAAACCTCGGACAAGGATAACATTTATCTAAAAAATATGTAAAATATATAAATATGAAATATAAAATAATGTAATAATAAAATAATGAATAATAATAATAACGCTGAAAATAATAATAAAATCAACATAAATATGTAAAGTTGATTTAGCCAACTATTTTTGAAATCTGTATGCGAGGCAGGTCTCTTTGATCTGCGACCGACTGTCTTAATACCCTCACTGACGCAGTGAACATTACACGTAAAAGTGCCGTCGGCAGGCATGCTTTCGTACATTCTGTCCGTGCGCTGAGTCGCGGAGATTCTTTCCAATTTACGAAAAAACTCTAAAAGATGTGGCATGCTAAGCACAGGTTTCAACGCCGCTTTAAGAAGTCTGGGTCTGATGACGATCTATTCAATATCGAAGACTTCCTTCAAATGTGCACCTTGAAGCTTAGAAAAAATAGGACTTCTTTTTCCACGCAAAAACTAAAGTTCTGCCACTCAGACCCAAAACGGATTTGTCAGACAGGAAAACGATTGGCGGGCTCATTCTCTGAGACGTCGCACTTCCCAGATATTAGCAGCTCGGCCGAAACTTGTTCAGCCTGCAATAAAAAATTTCGCACGTTCGTGCTTCAATAAAGCCCCCCTCAGGCTAAAGCGTTTGTGGAATCGCAACCTGCGACTTGCCTTGAGAGATTGACTTCCGAGGTTTGCGAAAGCGACGTGCCTACTTTGATAGGGTCTAGTATAGAGAGCTTGTCTCCTGAAGACCCTATATCACCATCTCTGTGGTCTTCGCTGACAGACACACTTAGCTTAGCCATAACAAAGATTTGAGATGCTTCTCAGGAAAAAAAGGAATTTCTAGTCCTTCAAATCCTTCAAATCCCGCATCGTTTGACCGATCCTTAAAAAGCCCGGATTGCATGCAGAGGTCCTTGCAAACTATCGACCAGTTTCACTTTTTCCTTTTTGTCAAAGATTTTTGAAAAACTGTCTCTAAGCTGCTTGTCGCACATATTGCAAATATTGATCTGTACGTTTCAATGGTGTTGTATATACAGGTGTTTAGAACAGCTGCTTAATTCAACCCGAAAAATCAATTATAGTGTACAATTCGATACGTTTAATACTAACTGCTGAGTAGTCGCGACTGCTTAGTGGCTTTGTGATCAGTGGCCCTTCCTTTGCAACCAGTGTAAAGTGCCTAGACAGAGATTAAGTTCTCTGAAGGCGCCGTATAGAATGGATTATTTATATTATTATTATTATTAGTAGTACTATTATTATCATTACCCGTACCGCGTCCTTTAAGGTCTGTCGTGTCACGTGACTCGCATCGCCCTCCCGTGACTCCGTCACGCACGACCGCACCGTTTCAATGCTGCCGGAGGCGAGCGAGTTCATAGCCGTATCATTAACCACCTGGGTCGAGGTAAGGTTTAACAAGGCACAGCCGTTATATTCAAAGCAACTCGATAGAACAATGACAGTTATGCGTTATCGAGATGATTCCTTCCTGAAACGATTGGCCAGCGTTGGTAACTGAGTTATCAACGCAGAAGAGCTGGATAAGTAAAAAATACATCCTAGCTGATTAAACAGCCTCTTTTTGTATAGTGACAGAAGAGCCTTTACGGCTATCACCACCGCTTGCATTGGCGATAAAGAATCGCCCACCGCAGGAATCAAACCTACGACCTCGGGACCGAGGTCGTGAAAGCAACAGCCTTACCTAGTGTGCCATCACGGCTCACCTGGATGAGGAAGAGTCAGAGATCGCTGCCGCCTATGTGGTTGATTTTGATAACAAACGCTCCTCTTCGAAGAAGACGTGCATAATGAAGGTGAAGTGATGCTCAATGATCGAATACAACTGACTTCAATGATTACTTAATGATTTCTCTCAGGTTTAAGGGGAAATACAGTTGAATTATACAAAAATATTTTTTTTAATACAGTAGGAAACAAGAGTCTTCAAAAATGTATTGCAAACTTCAATAATTGAAAAGAATAAATTGCAAAAATAATTTTGATGATCGGGGTTCAAGTGGCAGAACTTCACTGAAACTGCTCTCATCCGTGTAACCAATGAGATCCATTGCAGCAGTGATGGCGGAAATGTCACATACCTAGCGTTACTAGATCTATCAGCTGCTTACGACACTATTTATCGCAACGTCCTACTTGACCGATTGAAAACAATGATTCGTATTGCAGAAGAGGCACTGGCGTGGTGCAGATCCTACTTATCCGATCGTGTTCTATTCGTGTCACGTGGAGGTCAGGTCTCACCCAACAGTACAGTCGCCTGTGGAGTCACACAAAGGTTTATCCTCGGTCTTTTGCTGTTCTCTCTTTATACTCAAACTCTGGGGACATTGATTCAGGCTCACAAAATAGGATATCACTTTTATGCTGACGATATGCGGCTGTATTTTTTATTTAAACAGTTGGAATCTGCTGCAGGGACTGACGAACTGAATTCTTGCCTCCAGCGACATTTGATTCTAGATGTCGGCAAATTTCCTTAAACTTATCTGTAGTAAAACTGAGCTACTCGTATGACACCCAAGAGTGTGGCTGGACTAAAAGGCTTTGCTCTTGTAATAGGCGATGCTGCTGTGCGGCCATTGCAGTGTACTCGGAATTTAGGTGTCGTCTTCGACAGCTGCCTAAATTTGGAAAGCTTCGTTAAAAGACTACTTCCAAAGCTAGCTATGACGTCCGATCCCTATCTAAGATTAAACGCTGTCTTCCACGTTGGCTTGCAAAAATTTAACTAACTCCTTGGTTGTGTCTTGGGTAGGTTTTTGTAAATCCCTTTTGGCCTGGCTACAGAAAAAAAGCCTCTAGACCACTAAAGCTGGTGATGAATACGGCTGCGAGGGTAGTTTGCGAATCCCAGAGGTTTGAACGTGTGTGTCATTTGCTGGAGGAGCTTGGATGGCTGCCGTTCGATCAACGGATCTAGAGCAAAGTTCTTAAGCTGACCCGCAAGGCCCGCCATGGATTGGCTTCTTCCTACCTCGCTGAGCTGCTGCACTAGTTCCAGCCTCCTCGTGCCCTTCCGTCCTGTACGGACAATATATATATTAGCTGTTCCATTCCTCAGTTTAAAGACCGTGCGAAACTCGCTTCCACGATTCCGACGCATCGAAATCCAATCTCCTGCAACAAACTATGGCGCATCCTTTCCAGCCATCCTGCGCCGACACTTTCACGCTACTCGCTACCATAACTGGTCTTGATTACCAAAATGGCTGCTATTCACTTTCTAATTCACTTTCTCTCGGTTGCGTGAGATAAAGTCTGTTGTCTGCCGAAGGGGTGCCGAAAGCCGCCTAGACTATAAATGGGTGCTAGGAAAGTTCCCTGCGTAACACGCGCATAGTCTGTGTGGCTTTGTGGAGTTACTGACAGAGATACGACAGTCGATCTTTTTCGGGCGCGTCAGGTAGTTTTCGGTAACTGGTAGCAGGTTTACGGTAGCTGGTAGCTTATAAGTAGCTGGTTTGCAGCAAAATCCATAGCAGCAGTAATTCATTTTTCGCTTCTCTATTGCTTTAATTCAAGTTTCGTCTACATCCGCAGGCAATGTTTTTCTAATTAAAAAACTCAGATGAAGTGCTTCCAGGTCACGCGCCTGCACAAAGCATGGCGTTCACCGGATGCCAGGAACTGACAGTTGACTGGGGGCTGTGGCCGTAGCTAGGCTTGGTCAGCCTGAAGGCTGGAGTTAGTTACCGATTGGCATCGCAACTTTTTCTGACTCGACAACAGTTGAAGCAAAGCTAATGAGCCACCACACAATAATAAGAATGATACGTTTGTATAGCGCCCTCAGAGAGCTCACTCTATTGGCACTTTACATTTGCTACAAAGGAAGAATGATTGACTGGTTAGTGGCCGTCAGAGCCGTTGCTTCATTCGCGTGAATAATACTTTATGCGCTTAAGCATGCTGCAACTGTACGTGCTAAACTTTCACTGATAAGCTCCTTTGCTCCCCGTCTATCTTACGTTAAGCGCGACGTGAAGGATAAGTAGAAAAGAATATTAAAGGACATTTATAAGTTGTCTTACGCGCTATGCAAATGAAATCTTATATGTTTCACTAGTATTATTATTAAAGAAATCAGGCGATTGCACAATAGGGGAGCGAAAATGTGGAGTTGCTCGGCACAGCTTGCAGCTGCACCATCGAAGTAACTGAGTAATTTGCGGTTTTGTCCAAAGCTTCATCTACGAGACACGATTGGCAGCGGAGCGCTCTGCAAGTGTCGCTGTGGAAAATCTGTCATCTTTGGAAGCAGGTGTGCACTACGATTGATGTGAGGCGCCGCTTGTGCATATCAAGCAATCGAAGTTCGCCGAAAAAAATAAGCTTGCTTTAAAAAGAAAGAACATTCGTTCTGTTCTTCAAATCACGGCTCTCATTGCAACCTCAGGAGTACATCAAGCTTGGCTTGTGCGTATTGAAGCTCGCAGAATAGTTCTACGCTCGAGTAATGTTGGACGAAGAACGGCCCTCGGGTTTCGGTCCTAGCTACGACCTCAACGCCATTTTGAATGACCAAATCGGAAGAGATCGAAGCTTTTGGTCTCACTCGGGAGAGTTTCCTGACCATACTACGGCCCCACTACTGCACTACTACTAAAAGATGCAAACGAAAGCCGACGGCAGCGACTCATTACGCCGATTGGCGTCATCCCAGCCCTGGTCTGCGTCGTGCGTACTAAACGCCGCTCCGCTTGGCCTGCATGGTGAAATTAAGCTTCTACATTACTTATTTGTTATTATTTAATTGATTAGTGTTTTTAATAAAATTAATTTATTATTTAGAAATGAAGCTTTAAGCTACGATTACGACCGACGATCCCTGAAACTGGATCGAAGCATCGACGTTGTGGTCATACAGGGACCACGCCCAGACTGCAACTTAGCGGGTTCGCACTGGCTCAGCCCTACTGCTCAGCTCACGCCTCGCTCAGTGCGGATAGGCTTATAAGTAGTCATCCTACTCATCCGCGCTCCTCCTGCTCGGGCGCTCAGCCTCGTCAATTTGCCATTCGTCAATTCGCTTGACTGGCTTCTTTATGTGTGCACCGACGTTTGTCAGTGTCATTTCCGTCCGCCGTCCTTCGCTATTTTATGGACTGTACATAATGACTCGGTGAAAGCGCTCTCACTTTGCAATGCCGGGCTATTTGCACGCTAACCGCTTCCTCGGGCGAGGCCTGCGCCTTTCAGCTTAGCTTGCGTCACTCTAAAAATCAGCCAATTGTGCACCGTGCACAGGACGGAAAGTAATTGAGATGTCGCCCGTGGCAATTCAGATGTCCACCGTCGCTCTAGGAGAAACGCCGTGTGCACCATTCAGGGACCGGAAAGCGGACGCGAGTTTGCCCTCACGCCTTCGACGTCAGCCGTGTCGCGCGGCGACGGTCTCGTCGAGGCATTCGCGCTCGAGCGTTCGCTCGACGCCGCCGCCGGGCGACCGGTCCAAATAGGCGACGATGCACGCCCCACCACCACCACTTCGGCCTCTCTGGTGGAACAGTGTGGCCAAGTGAGAAAGTTAGGTGTTCAACCGCGTCGTCAACACCACTGTCGTGACGACACGGAGGTCGCGACCGCGGAGAGCATTCGAGACTAATATACGCCCGAGAGCTGCATAACCTAACGACATCCGCGAGTAACCATAAGAATAATAATAACTATGATAGCAATCATAATAATGCATTTGATTAAGCACCGTCAGAGAACTTAATCTCTTTCTAGGCACTTTAGATTGGTGCAGAGAAAATGTGAAGTGTCCAGAAAGAGAAAGAGTTCTCTGAGCATCGGACGGCCCGTTGGCCACTGGTCATTGACGCTCGTATATTTCTTGTTTGTGGCCTTTAAAAAAAGTTGTCACAGGATCGCGTTCGTTTAACCAGTTCGAAAGCAACAGTCTGCGCGAACGAGCGAGCTTCACAAATCCCTAAAATTTCCCAACATCCCCGGCCACCGTTCGAGAGGTTCTCCTCAGAACGCGCCGATAGGACGACGCTCCCTGCGACACGCTGCGAGGCGCCTCTGCGTCGGGCCAACCCAGCTGTACCGAGTACCGGCTCCGGCGACGAGCGAGACAAGCGACCGTCCTTGTTGAAGAAAGGCAGGCCCAGAGAGAGAGAGAGAGAGAGAGAGAGAGAGAGAGAGAGAGAGGGAGAGAGAGAGAGAGAGAGAGAGAGAGAGAGAGAGAGAGAGAGAGAGAGAGAGAGAGAGAGAGAGAGAGAGAGAGACCCGCAGTCGGAGCGCCTCTCGAGCGCACGCTGCGGCTGCGAGGCGACACCCGAACCCGAAGGTGCACAGCCTGTCTTGCCCATTGAGAGTCATCAAACGGGAGCTGCTTATTGTTATGTATTTGTCTGTTGTGCAACTCTTATAAGTGGCCAAGTGTGATGAAGCACATCGACTTGTAATGGCATACTGAAATTATTCACAGTTGTGATGCTATTGATACATTGTCATAGCTCTTAAATGCAATCTCTCTCTCTCTCTCTTTCTAGGGACTTCACTCAGGATGAAAGTGAAGCATGCATACCGGCTCACTAATGCTAGCAGCTTGCACTTATGTCACTGAGAGTAGGCCGCATTGTTTGCACATCTGATATGGTCGTTTTGCTACAGTCTGTTGGCTGTCGAATGCCTACTGAAAGCTGATAAGGCTGTGGGTTCGCTATACAAAAGTCTCCTGTAACAGCCACACAATCGTTGTCACTTTGTAGAGTTACAGACGGAGATCCATTGCATTACATTACAGTCATTTCGGAAGCACGCATACATAAGTTAAGGTGACTGGCTGGCTTCGTCAAATCTGAGTGCATGATCATTTCTCTTCCCGCCTGAATGATGTTAGGCTTATCTAGACTGTGGAACTCGCTTCCACAGTTCTTACGCAACGACAACTACTCTCCTGCTGCCAACTATGGCTCATCCTTTTCACTGGTCCTAAGCTGCAACTTCCTTGCTACGCACTACCTCAACTGCTCTCCTGAGTCTGCTATGCTTTCCACTTCCTCTTTGTTGCGTGAGATGCAGTCTCTTGGCTACAGAATGCGTACCGAAAGCCGCTCAGGCTGTGAGTGCGCGATACAAAACTCTCCTGCGTAACACCCGCATAGTCTTTATGGCTTTGAGGAGTTACAGACGGAGATACATTACATTACCAGTTGAAGTTATTCTGGTCTTGTGGCTGTTAAGCTAAAGAAAGTTAGCCGCCAGGCCAGTTAAAATGTCGGCAATGAAAAGTTCGCGGGCCGAAGTCTTTTTGTAAAGCTCTCGATGGGAATCAAGTCGCTATTCAATCAATTTAAAGTTTGGTGCGAAAGAGGCAGAACTACAGAAAGTCAAGCTAAGACAAGAGACAAGTATGCGATCCTTCTTAGAAAGCAGGCAAAAGAACAATAGAAGCCACTCATTCGCCTGTGCGCTGACTCATGCACTGGTAAGCGAGCAGCTCTCGGTGGCTGAGCTGCCGACGTCACGCCAGACATTCTGCGCCAACGACCAGGAGCGCGCCTCGATCGGCCGCGATCGCACTGCAAGCGATCCTCAAGAGGCGCCCGTCAATCAAGGTGGGCGTCTCGTGTACGGTAGCCGCACGGAAGACGAACTCGTTCAAATGGGCTTCGTACACGTCGATCTAAACTCACCATATCGTCGAGAACTTCGTGCTTCACGACTGGACGCTGCACTTCCGGCCTATCAAGGATGCGAGCCAAACAGCCATCGTGGTGCAGGAGGAGTTCAAGGGAAGGTCGACCTGGTCGACTTTAACCTGTTCGATAAGGAGACCTACAAGGCGACTAACTATCCTTGTCTCGGACAGCGGCATGAATTGCTGCCACGCCAACGGCCTCCCGAAAGGGTTCTTTTGGCTCATCTGCCTCGGCCATAAGTTTGCCACTTGCTTGATAACCGTGCTCAGCAAGACGACCAAGGTCCAGAATGACGTCATTGGCAAGCCTTTCCACAGGTACGCCCGGACGCCCAACATTAAGCCGCTGTTCGCGTTGATCTATGACTGGGAGAAGCTCATCGAGTACTTCAGGCTGTCCCATGTGCAGTCGAAGACGCTCAGGCAGGAGAAAGCGACGCGGTAGAACTCGCTCCTGCACTGTCCTGCTCAGCATTCAGGCGATGAGTAAGGAGATATTGAGCGTCTTTGAGTCTCGTCTGGGCATCGCTCGCACTGCACTGCAAGGATTCAAGAAGAAGAAGAAGAAGAAGAAAAGATGACAACTAGATTTCGCACAGAGGAAACATGAGGCATTTTGATAGAGCCGATTGGGAGAGTTAAGATTCCACAACACTGAATCACACTTGATTTCCAATAGCTATTAAGTCGGTTTTTATCGTCGTTCAAACAGAAAGTTTGCTGGGGTCCGTGTGCGGATGTCATCAATACCTGCTGCAAGGGAGTTGAGAGAATTCGACATGCTGGTGGGCTGGTTGATTGAAGAAAAGGTACAACTAGGTGTCGCTATTATTGTCATTGTATATTTTTTAAATCGAAGGCCTAGATTCTGCCTGACAATCACATAATAATAATAATAATAATAATAATAATAATATTGCACTTGATAAAGCGCCCTCAGAGAATTTAATCTCTTTCTAGGCGCTTTACATTTGCTGCAAAGTGATATGCAATTGAATAATAGGTAAAATCATGCTTGAAAAACAAACAAAATGAATAATATGGTTAGGGGTGACATGCACAGGGTCAGCATGCAAATGTGGTTAGTGGCAGCATGCACAGTGTCAGCACACATAAGCAAATGAAGGACGAATCACAGGGACCCACTAAATGCTGTCCTAAATAGGTGTGTTTTTAAGTTTCTTTTAAATGTGGTCAGGTCATGGGATGTTCTGACGCAGGTCGGGAGGGAGTTCCAGGCTTTGGGAGCATACGAACTAAATGCACGGTCTCCAAAGGATTTGAGGTTTGTATGAGGTATTTCTAGACTGTTGGATTCCGAAAAGCGGGTGGTACGATGCTTGGCCTGATGGGGGAGTATGTCGGAAAGATAGGCTGGAGCCATAGAATGAAGGGACCTAAAAGTGAGCGACAAAACCTTGAAGTCAATCCGTTGCTTGACTGGTAGCCAGTGCAGGTCGGCGAGAAGTGGAGTAATGTGGCAACTGCGACGCTCACGACAGACAAGCCTAGCTGCGGAGTTTTGCACCACCTGCAATGGCCTGATCGCACATGCTGGTAGGCCAGTAAGCAGTGAGTTGCAGAAGTCGAGACGGGATGTCACGAATGCATGGACCAACTTGGACGTGGTATCCTTATCTAAACAAGCCCTAATTTTAGCAATGTATGTAAACATTAGCAATATATATATATATATATATATATATATATATATATATATATATATATATATATATATATATATATCTATATATATATATATATATATATATATATATATATATATAGAGAGAGAGAGAGAGAGAGAGAGAGAGAGGAAGAGAGAGAGAGAGAGAGAGAGTATAACACGAGAAAAGAAGCGGACCAAGCATAGAGCCCTGAAGTAAACCGCACTTCAGCGATTTTCCGGATGATCTTTGTCCACTCCTATAAATTCTCTGGAGTCTCCCACAGAAATAGGACCTGAATCATTGTAGAGATGTGCCAGTGATTCCCAGGCGAGGTGAGAGTTGCTCGAGAAGGACTTTGTGATTGATCCAGGCTTTCACTTCCATGCGGATTACACTTAGTTGTACTTTTGCTTTGATCCCTCCCAGCCCTCCAGCACGTCGAATTCTCTCAACTCCCTTGCTGCATGTATTGATGACATATTCACAGGGATAGCATCAAACATTTTTTAAATTGAATGATGATAAAAACTAACTTATTAGTTAGGGGCAAACTATGTGTGATTCAGAAATTGGAAAGGCTAACACTCAAAATCTGCTCTGCCAGCATATCTCCTGTTGAATCTGCACGAAATCTAGGTGTCATGTTCCAAAGTGACCTTTTCTTACACGATCACATCAGCTTCGCAATCAAGTCAACCTCCTTTTAGCTAAACAACATTGGTAAAATTTGGGCTTGCTTAGACAGGGATATTGTATCGAAACTAGCACAAGCATTTATGACATCCCGTCTCGACTTCTGTAACTTGGTGCTTGCTGGTCTACCGGCCTGTACTATCAGGCGCTTACAGTTGGTGAAGAACTCTGTAGCTAGGTTCGTCTTTTGTGAGCTTTGCAGTTGCCATATCACATCAATTATCGCCGACCTGCAGTGCCTCACAGCCAAGCAGCGTATCGGCTTCAAGATTCTTTCACTTAGTTTTACGTCCCTTCATTCTCTGGCCCAACCCTACCTATCAGAGCTAATCCCCGCCAGGCTAACAATCGTGCAATCCACAGTTCTTACTCAAACCGTTAAGGCCATTACTCGTACGAACTTGAAGATATTGGGAGACCGTGCCTGTAGATCGTATGCTACCAAAGCCCGGAACTCACTCCCGACTTGCATCACGACATCGCCTGACTTGACCACATTTAAAGAGAAGTTAAAAATTCACCCATTTAGGAAAGCCTTTAGTGGGTCCCTGTGATTCCTCATTTATGTGCTTATGCGTGCTGACACTGTGCATGCCGCCACAAACTACACGCATGCTGTCCCTGTGAACGTCACCCTAAGCATGTTTTTCATGTTTTTTTATCAAGCATGATACTACTCACCATTCGATCGCGTTTCCTTTGCAGCAAATGTACAGCACCTAGAAAGAGACTGAATTCTCTGAGGGCGCTTTATCAAGTGCAATATAATAATAATTATTATTATAAGCATCTCTGAAGTGCCTCGAAAAAACAGTTTTCTTTGAGCACAAGACATATGCACCATTGCAGTTATTATTATTGCCTTCATTGTGCTAGCAACGAATGACAAACTCGAGAAGCTGAACGATATCGATGAGACATTCCTCAAGCAGCTTCCAATTCTTGCCATCGTTCTAGACCTCGACGTTGGCGCTCGAACAGTTTAAGCTTTAAGACGACTCTGCACGAGAAGAGTCACGTTCTGGCGCCACGCGCTGCTGAAGCACCTCCTGAGCCAGACCTCGAGGATACCAATGGCACCACTGGCACCATGTCGAGACGCCGAAGGATTCGGTTCCTATCACAGCTCCCAAGGCCCTCATCACACCGTTGGTGGACAGCAATGTCGAAGCGCATAACATCCACGTCTTGGCGACTTGGTCCCCGCTCATGAAGGACAAATCGAACCAAGGGCTCGGCATCTGAGGCGCCCAGATCGAGCGCCCCAAGAAGCTACTCGAAGACTCGACGAAATAAATTGGAGCTGGCTTGAGCGAACACGCGACGGACGATGAGGTGTCAGCCAAGAAGCAGCGCCTGACGAAGTCGTCGTCGATGTACGACATCTCAGACGATGAGGTGAGAGACAGGGAACAAAAGAACGCGACGCTGGCAGCTCAGCTGCCAACCTGGCCGTTCGCGCGGGGATCGAATACACGGCACGGCCGGCCTGGAGTACGGTATCTGTGCAGCCGGCCTCGAAAGACGTCTTCGCCGCCGCCAAGCAGCAGCTGCCGCACAGCATGAAGGAGACCGCCGAAATCCAGATGTGGTGGAAGCGGCCCTGCTCTCCATTGGTGGCGCTTACTGCCAGGTCGAGGCTCCGTGTAGCGGCTGCTATAAACAAGTAAGAGGATAACTTTTCCACCCGACGCTGGAACTGCGCCGACGAAGAAGCGAAGCGGCCTGAAGCTCGGCGTCTTCAGCTATCTGCGTTTTGTGTGTTTCAATCGCGATGCTTGCAAATAGAACGCATTTGCAGTTGTTTTGCAGTAGCATGACGTCCAAACTCCGGGAGGGACGGGTTGGCGTGGGTGGGCAGTGCCTGAGAGCTTTAGCGATGCTTGCCCATGGGTACCCGCCAGAATGACAATTGAGGGCTCTGGCGGGTGGTGAGGGAGCACGTGACAGAAGGAATGATGAGGTTGGATATATGCAGGTCTAGGCACCAGTGAGTCTAAGCGCCGAACCGCTTAGGCCCAGTGGTTAAGGCGGTCGTCCCGACCGAGGTCAAGGCGAAAGTATTCTATAGCCGAGCTCGTGGTCTCGAGCCCCGTGGCATATGAGAAGCGCCTGAACAACAGAGATTAGGGTCTCTTATGATGATATACAAATGAATTCATTCCATCTTTAGCTCATGGAATCAGACCGAGTGAAGAGCAGTGGGATGAGAATCATTTTGTGAAAAGGTCAGCTCTACCAACCTTTGATGGGAAGACAGTGAAGCTCAGGTAGAAGTGATGGAATGTGGCAAAATTTTTTTTGAAGACCAACCAGACGAGCTGCTGAGATTTCCACCAGTTTTGAAGGCCGCAGGGTGAAGGCCCGAGTTCTTGAATAAAGGGATGTGCCGCAATCTAGGTGCATTGTCGTGCTAGCTAGTTCGGCTAAGCTATTCTTTTTTCAAACTACCATCCTACTCTTTTTATGGCTTAGTTTTGGCAATGCTGTTCAGCTGAAAGTAAGCTGACTTCGAGGGTGAGGAAATAACCTCATCAAATGACACGGAGTTGTTGTTTTGAAATAGGGCGCGACGATTTCGGCCAGGTGTTGTGGAAGTGGTGCTAGCTGAACTAATCTTGAGGGTGTGGTTGTCTAACGCTTATGTGCCATTGCGCTTGCCCAAAATATTAGATTGGTCTTATTGTTGTCAAGTGTCAAGAAGTAAGTGGTCTCAAAATTATCCTCGATACAGGCTGCAAATGAGATAATGAAGTCTGATGCAGAGCAAGGTTGAGAATGGAGTAGAATGCAGAGCAAGGTCAACAGCAGTTTGAGCCGAATGTCATCGCCCCGCAGGAATGAAGGCAAGATTGTTCACGTTGAATGGCACCTGCCAGAGTGAGAGAATATACCGGCCAGATTATTAGTTACGCGTCCCTGACGACGTCCCTGCGCCGTTACGTTTGCGCCGTGGAGTGGCGCCCGCGGATTTCGAAAAGCTGCGCTTCGTCCGCAGCTCCGCTCAGCCGCTCAGCCGCTCAGCACTCGTTCGGAGAGCGTGGCGAAAAGGTTTTAATTTTGTGCCCAATCCAGCCGCTCGGGACTGTCATTTTACGAGGCTGTCTCCGAACGGGATCCAATCGGGAGCGGACAGGTGTGGCAAGGCGCGAGACCGACCTCCAGATGGCGACCTTGGCCGCTGGCTGACGGCGTCGGCGATACGGCGGCGGCTCGGCATAATCCCAAACCCGATCGGCCTGTCGGCCACAGCCGCCGGCCGATTACTTTCGAGCTCGCCCGACAGCCTTTGACGTGGCAGGATTCCTGAGTCGCCGGAAGCGGACGCAGGGCTCAGGGCTCGATGGCGGCGTCGGCTTCGGCGGCAGCGGCCCAGTGGCAAAAGCAATGGCGGCGCCCCAGTGGAGGAGGAAGCGGCGGCCAATGCAAGTGCGGCTACTCCGTCGGGCTGATTTTCGTGTTCATGATCCGAACCTACTGGTGGCAGGCTGAGCCGCGGAGTGGACACCAGCCAGTAGATACGGTGTGCACAGGTCTACTAGCGAGATGAGCGATCGTGCCTCGCCGACTGGAATTACGGTCTGCATTCATGGGCATGGCAGAATTTCCGAGAGATACAGCACCGCCTGCAGTGCTGCAGGCCACCTACTCCCGGCTAGAAGGCAGTTGGCTCCAATGCTCGCTAATCGCAGCCACGACGGTTTTGGCCAGCTCTCTCTGTCTCTCTCTGTGTCTCTGTTTCTGTCTCTCTCTGTCTCTGTCTCTCTCTGTCTCTGCCTCTCTCTGTCTTTCTCTGTCTCTCTCTGTCTCTCTATGTCTCTGTCTTTCTCTGTCTCTCTCTGTCTCTGTCTCTCTCTGTCTCCGTCTCTCTCCATCTTTGTGTCTCCGTGTCTCTGTGTCTCTCTCTCACTCTCTGTCTGTCTGGCTGTCTCTCGGAGAAACGGATTCGTTCGACCGCACAGCAAGCCACAGCCGGCCTAGCTGAACGGCGTTGCCTGACGGGCGGCCCACTCCTATGGCTACATGGCGGTAGTGGGCGTCGAGCAGTTACCGGCGGGGCGAATCGTCACGCGGGATTACAATGCCCTCGCCCTGCCATTATTGAGCACGCCAGATGGGTGGGTGCTGAACCGTGAAGCGCGGGCACGCCCATTTCGTCCGATTGCCGATTCGTGCCGGTCGAGAGCCGGATGTGTCATAATCCAAGTTTAGACGGTTCAGAAAGCCCAGCTCAAATGATGGTGATAGGGCTGCAGTAACAGAAGGAACTCTTGAATGCTAAATCAATCAGATTATGACACCACAAGGGATTATTGGCGATTCCCGAATTGCAGCCTATTGGATGGCGGTAGTATGTCGTACGCTACAGTTACACAGCTGCTTCACGCCGGACATCAAGTCATGCTGCTGTACTTTAAGCATCTCACCGAGTCGTATGCTTCGGCGGTGCTGCGCACGCGTGTCCCTTGATGGCTGTCGAGTAGCATACTCTAATCTATTGTAAGACTAAACTATTTGCTAGCCGATACTGAGAGGTCGCACTCCCCAAGATATTAACGGCTCGACCGACAAGTTTTCAGTCTTCTTCACTGAAAACATTGTGCACACAATGGAACCTCGATAAAGCCTCTCAGACCACAGTAAGTGCTGAATCGCAGTCTGTAACTTTTCTTAAGAGATTTTGAGATTTCTTCATGCGATTCGGCTACCTTAATGAGGTCTAACAAACAGAGCTCGTCTCCAGAAGTCACTAAATCATTCATACTATGCTGTTGTCATTGAGCATGCTATCACTAACCGTCCGATCGTGCTTCCTTTGCAGCAAATGCAAAGTGCTTAGAAAGAGATTAAGTTCTCTGAAAGCGCTAGATCAAATGTATTATTATAACTATTATCCCCTCTGTCGTCAACATTCACAAACAAACTTAGCCCAACCATAACATAAATTCTCAACGCTTCTCTGGAAAATAGGCTGTACTCAAGTCTTTTAAATTGCCCGTTGTCAATCCTGTATTTAAAAAGCATGAATTACAAACAGAGGTCTTTGCAGACTATCGCCCAGTTTCCTCTCTTCCTTTTCATGAAAGATTCTTAAAAATATTGTCGCTAAGCAGTTTGTAGTCCGCATTGAAAATTTTTCAGGAGTATCATAATAAATATTCAAGCGGCAGCGCTCCACTGAAACCACTCTCCTACGTGTAACCAATGAGATCCTATCCAGCAACAATGGCGGAAATGTCCCAGACCTAGCCCTGCTAGAGTTATCGGCTGCCTCAAGCGATACTGATCCCTATGTCCTACTTGAAGGATTGACGGAAACGATCGGTCCGGCAGACGAGGCACTATCGTGGTTTAAATCGTATTTGTCCGATCGTGTTCCATCCGTATCGTGTGGGCGGTCAGGTCGCACCTAACAGACCGGTCTCGTGTCGAGTCCCTCAATGGTGGGACTCTACACTTCGTTCTCGTTTGTTTTCTGTTCTCAGTTTCTGTACTCAAACTCGGGCAAAAGTGATTCGGGCCAACGGAATTAACCCGAATCAATCGTATACCGATAATGCTCAGCTGTTTGTGTCTTTTAAGCCGTCGGAATCTGCTGAATCTGCAACTGATAAACTTAATGCTTGCTTTGCAAGACGTACGACTCTGGATATCTGCAAATTTCCTTAAACTAAGCTACAATAAAATGTCAAGTATAAGATGAGATAGTTTCAATGTCTGAATAGTCTTTGAGCAAAGAATTTGATGAATGAATTTATGTTTCTTCTTGTGCGGGGTATTTCGGCTCCAGAGCCAGTGACTATTGCAGATACACACACGCAGACGCACACAGAAACACACATACACACGCATGCATGGAAACATATCCATGCACGCACTCCCGCGTGCTCATACACCCACACACATGCACACACGCATGCACCCACACACACACGTTTGCACACCGACACGCACACACACACACACACACACATACACACACACATATCTATATATATATATATATATACATATATATATATTGCTAGTAAGTTCTAGTCTTGAAATAGAGCTAATAATTCCACTCAGTCAGCATTGCTTCGGGTGTAAAACGACCTACTTGGGAATGCAGACATGGGTAGAGTATCTCTACTTGTTTTGCTCGATCTTTCAGCAGCTTTTGATACTATCAATCACCAAGTCTTTCTTGAACGCCTCTCATCTCGCCTGGGCATCACTGGCACTGCTCTGCAATAGTTCGGGTCATATCTCAGTGAGAGGGTATCGATGTGAATGGAAAACAATTATCCGAGGTATTATACCTCTGAAATGTGGCGTTCCTCAGGGCTCCGCGCTTGTCCTTTTCACGGTCCGGTTCTTTTCACGGTTTTTACTCGCGCCGATGCGATGTGCCAAGCACAATCTGGGCTTTCAATTTTATGCGGATGACACTCAGTTGTGCCTCTGCTTTGATCTCTCCCAGTCCTCGAGCACGTTTCATGGTTTCAGATTGCAAGGCACAGTTAGAGATATCTATTAAAAAGGAAAGTATGTGAATTTACTGCCCGCATTTCTAGAAAGGAGGAGGAAGCCAGTCAATGGTTCAGCGATTAGCGAGTCAGGCTAAAGGTGACCTGACGAGTTCTCGCTGAAAAGCGCAGTGAAACAAATATTATTTTTCGAGGAACTGATATCATTCACGGTACGAATGTACTCTAGGATGTTTTAAGTCGCGAATTTATTTATCTTTGAGACTTGTTTCATATAGAGACTGTGAGAACCCTTTTCTTGGCAAGTCATTTGATTAATGGAATCTGTAGCGGAGCTATTGGTGGCAGGGGGCATTTGGACCCCTTTAGTGACGCAGCGGTCTGGCCGCCCAATATTCCCATGCCAACCTGAACGAAGTAAACTGTGCAGCTTACTACGCTGCCCCGGTGAGTCAGTTTCGTGACTTCAACGAGGACTTAAGCAGAACAGTCTCGAATGCAAGTTGTTCTGGCGGCGAAGACGCTTAAGCAGCTGTGAACTGAGAGAGGGCAATCATGTATGATACCTTTTGTAGCTCAGCAAAATTGCTGTCTACCAGCCTGGCCTCTGAATAATAGGTAGCTATTTGGTTTACGAAACAGCGAGTTTTTAGCATCTTTGTTTCTCGCGGTCGCTCACCGATACTAGCGTGCATCTTCGATTGAAGGGAGTTAGGCTGGCTTTTTTTAAATGATGAAGCTTTGACAGACGCTGGCAGCATTGCTCGTTTTTTACGTATCCCTGTTTGCACTTCCTAATTCACGATCTATAGTTGTGCCGTCGCTGATTGAAGCTTGGCATGTCGACTTATTATCTAGGTTTCTCCACTGCACGCGAGGCTGTCAAAAGCGCACTTGATTGCCTGCATGGCCTCAGCAAGAGAATGGATGAAGCATGGACGCAACGACAGCCCTATGGCGATAGGCAAAGCCTTCAAGAGGCTCAGCAACAGAGCTTAGCACTAGCATGTAGTGCGATACATTCCGATACAATCCTACATCTTTAATGCATTCCAAGCAGTGGCAAGATTTGAGTAAAGCTTACGGCCGTGGCGTGGAAATGAGATTCATTCGCCGCGAGGAGGGGCCACGAAAATGGATGCGAGGTGCAGGAGCAATAATGTTGGCGGGTCGTTGCGGTCACGTGGTTCCGCCCACACCGACGCGTTCCATGCTCTCTCCCTGTCTCTGTCTCTGTGTCTCTGTGTGTGTGTGTGTGTCTCTCTCTCTCTGTCTCTGTCTGCCTCTGTCTGTCTGTCTGTTTGTCTGTCTGTCTGTCTCTCCATTTTCTCTTACTCTCGTATCTACTGGTGCTCCGGAGCTGCTCGTCACAGCACACCACTTCTAGCCGACCTGCACTGGCTACCAGTCAAGCAACGGATCGACTTCCAGATTTTGTGCCCTCACTTTTAGGTCACTTTATTCTTTGGCTCCAGCCTATCTCTCAAATCTACTCCCCCACCAGGTCAAGCATCGTACCACCTTCTTTTCGGATCCAACAGTTTGCAAATACCTCGTACAAACCTCAAATCCTTTGGAGATTGTGTATTTATTTTGTATGCTCCCAAAGCCTGGAACTCACTCCCGACTTGCGTCCGAACATCTCCTGACTTGATTACATTTAAACAGAACTTAAAACACACCTATTTAGGACAGCATTTAATGGGTCCTTTTGATTCGTCTTTCCTGTGCTTATGCGTGCTGACACTGTGCATACTGCCACTAACCACATTTGTATGATGACCCTGTGCATGTCACCCCTAACCATGGTATTTATGTTGTTTATCAAGCATGATATTACTCACCATTCAATCGCGTTTCCCTTTGCAGCAAATTTAAAGCGCCTAGAATGAGAATGAGTTCTCTGAGGGCGCTTTATCAAGTGCATTACTAATATTATTGTTATTACGCTACAGCTACTAACGATACATCCGTATGTACGCTAGCATGTGGTGCCTGTGCACGATGCAGTACAGCCGTCGTCGTCAACACCACAACTCGCTTGTGCGGGCTTCGTTCTTCATCGTGCAGCTGCCGTGCGCCCGAGCCCTTACACTGTCGCGGTCCGAGCTACGGCCACGTGCGGCCTCTTTCCGCAGCCAAGATGTAGGTCACGACTGCGCGTAATTAACTGGCACGTTGCTTTGACGGCAGAGTTTTTCTTGGCTCGCCCCGAGAGATTTTGCCACGGCTTGGGGCGCAGCTGTTGCTAAGTACGGTATGATTTTGATAGAGGAACTCGTCAATTCCGCTGGCTGGTACGAGGTGCGTTTACTTTGTACCAGCTACAGCGGAAACGTAGAGCAGCAGGACTTCCCGGTCATTATTATTTTAATATTATATATTATTATATGTCCCGCGGCGCTGGATCAGGAGTGCTGGACCAGTGGGTGCAAAAATGGGTGCTTAATAGCGGAGGGGGGCCATCTGTGTAGCTCGTCCCCGAGGGAGAAATATTCTAGGAATGCCGCCGGTCAGGCGAGAATGCTGCCGTAGAAAAGAATTCGCTCCGCTCCGCTTAGACTCTGAAAGAGCTCCCATCTGGCCTTCGTTTTTGTGGCCTTCGTACTCTGATCGGAGACGCTCGAGTGGGCAGGCACGCAAGCATGCGCCAAGCTGCGCATTCATAGATACCGTTCTTAGTTTGCACACACTCTAGTGTTTACTGCATCGAATTCATGTGCTCGTGGTTTCGTGCGCAGACTTGTTTAAGGCTGGTGGACATTTGACGTTTCTCCGCGACAAAAAAACTGCGCGTGCATGGTTGCGATCGCGTCGAGTGGTTAATGTTTTTTAACGTGCTTTCTTAGTTAATGGTCGGGGGTTATGCGTGCTTGCTGCGTAAGCTTCGTCGTGAGTGTCTACCATCGTAGGCTGCTAAAAGAAATCTCGCTAGCTCTCTAATTTTGTCAAAGCTGGACTTCTCCGTTTCGGCTGGGCTACCAAAAAAGGCCATTCAAAATCTACAGCTGGTTATTAATATGGCCACAAGGATAGTCACCACAGCTCAGAGGTTCTGCCACGCGTCTCGTGCGCTGAAAGAGCTGAGATTGCTTAAGGTCGATCAAAGGTCACAGACGAAAGTTCTTACTTAGACCTAAAAAGCTTGCCATGGCTTGGATTCTTCAGATCTAGGCTGAGCTGCTGCTGTCCCAGCCTCAGCCTCCTCGTGCACATACAGGTACTCTGAGGGCAATGCATTAGCTGTACCAGTCCAACGCTTCTGCCACCACCTGTCGCAGAAGTTTATGCACTGACGATCCTAGACAGCGGAAATACCTTATAAGATTTTTATGCAACGCCATCTTCTCCCCTGCTGCCGACTGTGACACGTTCTATCCAGCTGTGCTGAGCTGCTACTTCCAGACTACTCACTATTTCAGATTCACTCCTTACTCGGCGATGCTATTCACGCTCTACGCTGGTTTGCGGTTCCTGAAAGGTTCAGAGTTTATTTGCCAAACGTGCTGCCTGTGGTTGTTAACGCGCTTTCAGCTGTGAATACCTTTAGCCTTAGCTGGTTAATTCAAAGCCACATGGGCATTTGAGCGGTCTGCCCGTAACTCCGATCTTTGTCGTTGCTAAGTTGCCAGAACTCGCGTGCTCTAGCGTGAACGATCGCTTCAGCTAGGCACTGCAGCAGGCTTTCGCTAATCCGGGTTCGAGTGACAGCAGCCACTCAAGTTTACGGTGGGCTGTTTGCTGCACTTGCAGTCTGCTCGGTAAGAGCATCAAAGGAGTTATTTCTTACATAAATTCTACGACTCAAGAATAAAAAATGTTCTTAAAAGAGCCAAGGCTTCGGGGAATCGATTTTTGCAAAGTGGATGAGCTTCTAGTTCCAGCTCCACTTGTGGTTCTAGAAGATTCTTTTTATCGCTAGAAGGTTTCACGAAAGCTATTAGGGGAAGTTTGTACATGGTTGTCACTTAATCAAATGTAAGACAGAGTTCAATGAGATTACGGAAGCGATTTCCAATAAATTAAAGCCTAGAGTATGAAACTCCGGCTCGCTGAAAATCCAAGGATTCCTGATTTAGCAGCGGAATTCTAGCTAAAGGCATGTACACACTTTTTCACTGCACTTGCTTAGTCCACTTGAATTTCCAGTGTATTTTTATTAGATGCTAATGAATTCTGCGTTTCGTATGCTGTTAAACCATTAGCTCATAGAATGTTTTGAGTCCACGTGAAGTTCCTAGGAAGAGATTTATTTGTTCAACTATACCGTACGTTCAGATTTGTATCTATTATAAGTTAGGCTCCACCAAAAATCGCGAGCCCTTAATTTTTACAAGCAAACGTAATCGCTGACGTAAATACGGCGAAAGAGCTTTAATTCTCTGGCTCAATTTATGTAAAAAGCAATGACGCCACCTCGAAAACTTCGACGCTTCACTACTCCTTCACTTCCTGGCACTTATGAGGAATAGTAAATGAGGCACGATCGCAATCGTATACAAGAGGAGCTTATTTTATTGAGCTAATCTTGGGCAACGGTCAGCTTAGCGTACTAGTGACTCGCGAATTAAACCATGGACTTACATATTAACCTTCGCAAGGAATACAATGCTGCAAGGTAACCGCAGGCTTATGAGCAAATAATTTCTACGAAAAATTGCTGTGAAAGACTTGAAGCCGTACATCATCAGCTTAGAACATTAGTTTCGAATTTCAGTTTCAGTCAGTTCATACATTTTGTCACTGCAAAACCACAATTTGATATATGCTGATTGACCCTGAGATACCTCTCACGAAAATCTCCAATAATTTCCGGCGTTCGCTTGCTTAAGTTTTTTTTTTAGGAATTCCCGCAACGGCTGCAGTGGTAACCTATCGTGAATTCGGCATCTTTGTGCAGCAGGATGTCATGTGAAGCGGCGGAAATCACTTAAGTATTGCTAGGGGCTTACCGCTTTTGGAAAGCCTGCTTACATATTTTTGCTTCGCATTTTTAACTCTGCATCTGGAGAGTTCTCACTGTATAGCGACTGAATGAGACAGAAATCAGACAGAAATCATGTTCATTGATTTTTAATTGGTTGACTTTTCCGTTGTTACAGACATATACAGGCATATTTGTATGTAGGTAGTAATTCGCGTGTGGTATACGGGCTAAGAAAGTTCTTCTTGTGGCCTTGTTCAAATTTTACCAAGTGCGATGTTGGCAAAATGCACGTTATGATCCGCCTGGTTATTGTCAGCTTTAATTTAATTAATCAAAGCCTCCATACTTAGATAAGGTGCTGCCTTAGTTTTAGCCTTCTCCTGGCCGCAGGTCACATCAGGAAAAGAAATCCCGCGTTCCATCTTTTCACCTGTAAACCTTCGAGAGGGCACAAGGAAACTTATAATGTAATAGTAAACGACTTATATATCACCCAAAGAGACGAGAAACCTTTTTCTAGGGTGATTTATCGCTTGGAACAGAAATCCACCAAATAAGTTTGTGATAAAATAAACAATTGAAGCTGCTATATATGACCAAAATTAGAAATAAAAATATGTAAAAGTGATACTAAATGCTCACCGCATTAGACAAACGAAGAAAAGTTCATGCGGACGGAGCAAAGGCAACGAGGAGCATAAAGGTTTCTAGGATTTCTGTTTAAACTGTCTGCTGTCGCGGGATGACGTACTGCCAGTCGGCGGTGAGTTCCGGTCTTTGGGAGTTGGTGAACTGAGAGCTCAGTGTCCACGAAGAATTCGACGCTTGCTAAAGGCACAGAAAAATGACCAGATTTGAAGAAACGGATGGTGCGCTGGGACGTTCGACCGAAAAATATTTCAGATCGGTAAGCCGGCGAACGAGAGAGTGAACTGCTTGAACAGCGAGCAAGAGAACATTGCAGTCAGCACGCTACTTTATTGGAAGCTTGTGAAGATCCGCGAGAATTCTATTCTACACGGGCGGAACTCAAAGTTTACGACCGATAATTATAACCACACAGTTCTTTGCTAATTGCATGGGCTTTTTCTTTAGTCCGAAGAACTTTGAACGTGTAGATGCTAATCATGCGATGGCAAACTGTGCTGCCAGCAAGATTTGAATCCGGGACCTCCCAAGATCTCAGATCGGTTGCACTAATTGTTAGGCCAACACTGTCGTTTCTAGTCATACCAATAACAATCAGAATGATTAACTCTTTGCATTACCCTGAGAGAACTCGATCGTCCTCTATAGTCATGATAGTTATCAACTTTGGTATATATTATTATAGCACCATAAGAGATTCAAGTTTCTTTCTACACATGCTAAGTATGCTAGCAAAGATATTCACAAAACAGTTTGAATAGCAACATAAATTAACTAAATGTCTGTCAATGCGCTTTAAATATGCTAGCACTAAAGCACGTAAAACGATATGTGACAGCTTTCGTAGCTAGCTGAACTGAACAGCTGAACTGCTGCATCAGTTTCAGCCTGTTCGCGCCCTCAGGTCCTGTGTGGACAATACATTAGCTGTCCCATTCCTCCCCTTAAAGACAGTTGGCGACAGAAGCTTTAGCTCTGCAGGTCCTAGACTGTGGAACTCGCTTCCACAATTCTTACGATACGACATCTACTCTCCAACTGCCGACTATGGCACATCTTTTTCAGCGGTCCTGAACTGCTACTTTTATGCTACTCACTACATCAACTGCTCTCCTAACTCTGCTATGCTTCCCACTTTCTCTTTGTTGCGTGAGACGAAGTCTGTTGGCTACCGAGTGCGTACCGAAAGCCGCTTAGGCTGTGAGTTCGCTATACAAAACTCTCCTGCCTAACACCCACATGGTCTTTATGACTTTGTGGAGTTACTGACGGAGATACATACATACATAGGAGAAAGAGAAGAGAGGTTAGAGAGGGCAAGAGAGAGAGAGAGAGAGAAAGAGAGAAAGAGACAGATAGAGAGACAGAGAGACAGAGAGAGAGAGAGAGAGAGAGAGAGAGAGAGAGAGAGAGAGAGAGAGAGAGAGAGAGAGGGAGAGAGAGCGCGCGCGAGAGAGGGAGAGAGAGAGAAAAAGAGAGAAAGAGAGAGAGAGAGAGAGAGAGAGAGAGAGAGACAGAGAGACAGAAAGAGACAGAGAGAGACAGAGAGAGACAGAGAAAGAGAGAGTGACAGCGACAGAGCAAGAGAGAGATAAAGAGGAGAGAGAGAGAGGGGAGAGAGATAAGAGAAGAGAGTGAAGAGAGAGAGAGAGAGAGAGAGCGGAGAGTGAGGAGAGAAGGAGAGAGTATAGCATTGTACAGGACGACGCAAGAGCAGGAAGCCAGGGCAATGTCTATTTATAACCGTATTTAATTGGTCCATGTGATTCGCCTTTTATATGCTTATGTGTGCTGACACAGTTGCATGCTGCCACTAACCACACTGGCAAACCTGATCCTGTGTATGTCACCCTTAACCATCAGATTCTTGTTTTTAGTTGAGCATCTTACCACAAAACATACGATAGTGCTTCCTCTGCAGAAATTGTAAAGGGCCTAGAACAAGGTCGAGTTCTCTGAGTGTGTCCTGCATCATATTTATCATTATCATTATTATTATCATTATTGCCCCTTACTTTTAGGTCCCTTAATTCTTTTTCTCTAGCTTACTTATCAGATCTACTTTCCCACCCGGCTAAGCAAAGTTCCACCTACGTTTCGAAATCTAATAATTAAACTATGCTTGGTAAAAACCTAAAAGCCTTAGGAGACAGTGCCTTTAGTTTACATGGTCCCAAAGCCCGGAACTCACTTCCGACTTGCGTCAAGACTTCTCCTAACTTGACATTTATTAGAAACTAAAAGGCATTTTGCATCACAGGATTTTAATGGGTTCCTGTGATTTAATATTTACGTGCTAATGTTTGCTGACAATGTGCATGCTGCCACTAACCATACTTGCATGCTGACCCCGTTCATGTCACCCACAATCATGTTATCCTTGTTGTTTTATGAGCATGGTACCACTAACCACTCGATCGTGCTTACTTTGCAGCAAATTTAAAGTGCGTAAAAGGAAGTTGACTTCTACAATGACGTTCTATCAAATATGTTTTTATATTAAAATTATTTATAGTATTAAAGAATGGGCCTCGATAGTAGCTTAGCCTGAGAACGCACTATACAAAACTTTCCTGGGTAACACCCAGTACTCTTTGTGGATCTGTGGAGTTACAGACGAAAAAGCATTACATTACATTACCATCTGTGGAGTCACAGAAGGCACCGAGGTTGAATCCCCAAAGAAGAATAGTGCTAGCATCTCCTGGCCCAGTCGTTGATACTTCAGCTTAAACATTACGAGTGCATGCATAGGCCGAACGTGGGTGCAATGTGCAGCTATGACCGCGAAACCCTCACTAGTTCCGGTAGCGGCACAACTCAAGCAATTTGCAAAAATCTTAAGCTGGCAACACGCCGATGACATACGGCAGCACTCAAAATCCCGCAGGTATCCCTAGCAATGACACCGCATTAGTCAAGGCACAACAAAAGGATGCATTCATTGGCTAATACACCCCGATGACTCACTGACTGCTGACTCACTTACAGGCTAGTGCCAGGTCCCGCTCAGCACCAGACTCACCGAACGACAAACCGTTGCTCCGAGACCACGACTGTGGTCAGGTAAAAGCCTTATAGAGCAGCCAGGTCATAAGCCACAATAATAGCTATCATACACAGTGCTGATCGTAAACCTCAGCTCATTGCAGTTGTCTCTTAAGCGTTCCAACTCAGCGGCAAAGCTTATGGCTCTCAATTGAGGCTCATCTGACAATCTCGTAGCTCATAACCGCGGGTGACTACGCTGCACAGGTCCTAATAAGCAGATGACAATCCGAAAACCGTGCCATGATATGCACCAAAAGCGCTGCAGTGTAAATAGTCGCCATTTAAATACATACTTATAGACATACATATATATACTGCGGCTCAAAAATCTTCACCTTGACAAAGCCCCTTTTACATGTTCAGTTCCGCTAGGTATGTTGCCGATTAGCTGCACAAACTAATTATGGAATACTAGTAAATGGTTTTCTATCTGTTCACACATACAATAAAGGGAAACAGCTTCACACGTTGCCGTATAGTCGACGCTTTAATGGAGTAAAATCGGTTAATAGCCAGCGCTGGGGCCATAGGAGTATATCGTGAGCCGATTATCGCCAGCATTCGGTTCCGCCCCTGAGCCGACCTTCCGTCCGGACAACGGACGAGGTCCACGCCGGCCCGTAACCCGTATTTGCTGGGAAGTTCAATTCTTGCCTATGCGTCTGCCTGTAGGCATGCTTTACCCTCCCTCTTCTTTCTTGTCGCCACGTCCTACGGAGCCGCACACGGGATGACTTGGACCACCAGTATGTAAGCACACGTATTTCATCTGCTTCGCTAGCATACGAGACAGTCGTCGTCGTTGCTACTAAGCGTTTTCGGGAGCATCGCCATTCCTCGCTATTGTCCGTCCAGCCGCTGCCGCGTACGCCTACATTATCTTTCGGCCCAAAGCTAGGGTTTCGTGTAATAGTAAACACGACCAGCGTACTACAGTAAATCTCCCAGGAATTCCGGATGCAATTACAACCCTTCCTAGTACATTCTAGGCCACGTTGGGTCCTGAGGCTGTCAGCGGTAAACACTCTCTCGGCCGAAGATGGCCGGATTTTCCAAGCTCCACATTGCCAAAAGGCCACCTATTGTGCGCGCCTGCATCTTCTGCTGTTGGAATTAGCGAAGAGAATGACATTATTGCTTACTGATGCATTTTGATCCGCTAGTTTGGCTTGCCGTTTTTGATCTCAGCAAGGGAACGCAATTCTGTCCTTCACTGCATGCTTAAAGGCAAAACGGCTGATGCTCATGATGATTATGACATTTATTATGTTTAGGGGCAGATAGAGATTTTGCATAGGGACAGACAAGACTACCGGTCTCGCAAGCCAGTTTTCCTGATAAGAGCGGATGCGAATAGGTGGTCGACACTAGTGCTTCCGAAGTATGGGCACGTTGGCCTCATTCGGTCAGCTCGGCGAACCAGCAGTGACGTACCACCAGACTTCACTTCCGTCCGTATCAGTGCAACACGAGTGCAGTGACTTGTGCAGCTTCCCGGGGCCACGCTCGACCGATCCGACCTGCACTGACACACTTTATCGGTCGCTCTTGTATCGCTTTGTTTGTTGAGCTGGGCTCGCAGCCACAGATAGTCGCACGACTGACGAAGGTGACGTAAAGCGATATTTCGATGACTTAGATTTGGCGTTCTTTCCCTTGTCGCTCCCGTCTCGCAGTCCGTCACGAGGCGCTCGCTCATGCGAGTCGGGAAGACGTTCCTTTTGTGGTTTGAGCAAGATCCTCCGCTCAAAGACACCGCAGTGACCTTGGATCTCCTTCGCTTGCTGCATTCTCCCTTTTTATAGCCAGGTTGTGTTACATCAAGTTAGAGTACTAAGAGTATTATAGTACTTTAGCAAGTCGGCTGATGTAGCTGCCTGCACTGCTGTAGTTTAGGATCCGAGAGAGACGTCCTTATAAAGCCTGAGCAGCTGTGAAAACCCAATTGTTTCATCACAATTGGAATTATTGAGACGTGTACTTTTATGCTGTAATACGGAGACATGCATATCTGTGCTGTTTGTGACGTTGCTCAGATTGGGCGAGGCGCCTGGCAATGACGTCATTTTATTTTATCAGCCGTGTTAACTCTAGGTCAAGGGTCGACAAACTTTTCGAACTCCTATGCCATATCAGTAAGTTAAGAAGGCACACTATACCGGAAGAACACACGCCCATTCGACCTGAAGAACAAACAGTGGTAACATACACACAGATGTGCACGACAGTTATAGAGGTGAACATTTATCATCCCCATCCTGCCTGGTGCTTCTTGTTTAAACGAGCGCCCTACTTCAGTTCTAAAAATGAACACAGGCTATAGCTGAAGCTGCAGCCAGCCGTAATGAAGGGGAACTCAACGGCGACAATTCAACTAGACCGGATCGAACAATAAATAACTTGGGGGCATTAGGCCTGACTGTAGTGCTATCTAGGCTGCATATATGAACTAAAGGCCGGAGTTTGCCGACCTTAGCTCTCAGATGGAAGTCAAGATGTCTGGTGCCAGATTGCTGTTTCCGTTATTGGCACTGATACGAGTGACGAAAATGAGTGACGAAGTACGTGTCACATAGCCACCGTGTATTTTTACAGTGGGAAGCTCACTCCCGCCCCACTAACATGCTAACATGCTTCCTTTACAGCACATGTAAAGTGCGTACAAAGAGATTAAGTTCATTGAGGATGCTATTCAAAGCTATTATTATAAATCAACAGCACTTAACTTATCTGGATACAGGCGAGCACTATTTAGGTGTAATGCTATCTTAAAAGATACCCGAATCAATCTCAAACTAGAACCTTACAAATAAACTAAACCTAAAAACTAAATCCGTAAAAGCATCGCAGGATGGAGCTGACCTACCTAAGCCTTTCTATAGCGATTAAGACTTCGACCAATCACACCATGCCACTAATTATTATTGCCTCAGAAATCTATTCCAGTATGTTTTAACTTCAGTTAGATCATCTGCGAAACATTATAGACAACGTCTACTGTTCAAAACTTCTCAATTGAAAAGCGCCCACATGAAGACTTTCCATAGGCACTGAACAGTTAAGTTACTGTGAATCGGAACAAAATCTCCAAACCATTTAGCTTTATGACATGCCGATCCTGCAAACGCAGCTTAATTTTATTCTCACAAAGTTGGTCTGCGTACACGCGCATGAAAATTACGGCATCAATTTTACAAAGTTGCAAAATCGGCGGTATCGTCAGTCGGCAAAAAATCGGCGAAGAGTCGTTTTGGAGATGTAAAACTCTAGTAACAATAAGCAGATAGTCATCGCAGCAAAGGCTTGCGTGGCACAAAGCCTCGTGTCTAGACGACAATCACTCAAACTTTACCAGCGATTTCACCCTTTACCAGCGTAAAGCTCTGGCTTGCACAGTCAAATGGTACCGCTGCTTTGTACGTTGCAGCAAGTCAAGGATACTCATTGAACCCGAGAAAGGATTTCCCAACAGTCGCATTACTCCTAATACAGAAATCATTGAAAGTATGCTCGAAGATAATTAAAGCAGCCATTCTAGCGTCAGAGCAGTAGTCCATAGCCTTAGAATTTCGCAAAGTAGCAGTCTGGCAGCCATCTGACTCCACTGGTCACGTGCTCCACAATAGCAGTTGCGGGCGCAGCAACATCTATCACTTCGCACTTCCTATCATTTCAGTCAAGGCTAAAGTACCGGAAGCCTGCACGCTCACAGCAGCCATTTCTATGCTCTTGTGTAAAATCGGATCTCTGGCTTCTCAAGGTGTTGGTCAGGCTAACAATTAAAACAAAAGTAGCATGAACAAAAAAGTGCAACCGTGCTGCATTGATCACCGAATAACACTTGTCAACCTAAAGATTAGCAGTAGAAAGTTTAATCCCAAAAATATCGTCATCAGCGGACTTAAATTCCGACCTTCTAGCACTCTCAGCATTATTTTCAGCAGACTGGTGATTAGCTTTGAAATTTACGGTAGCTATTTTTAACTCTTGATTTAGACTTTGAAATACCTCTGCTGTCAGCACAGCCATAGTCTCAAGACTAGTAGACCCAAACGCTTCTAAGAGAGGCTGGTCTGTCGGCCTCCAGTACCACCTCGCGACCCCCTTAGATTTGGACTGTTCTCAAAATTCGTGAAAGTCAGAACAACGCCCTCTGTCAATTTGCCCGATTTTGGTTAAGCATGTTTTCAACGTTCCCAGAAGTTCAGTAGTTTCAGACTTAGACCATATCAATGCTTTTGATGCCAGGCAGCTACTTCATTTTTCAAAGAATCAACAATGAGCTGTCACCTCGTAAAAAACTCCATCGAGCGAATAAAGCAAATTGAATTTTTCAGATTCAATATTTGCCAAAAAGTCTCTAGCAATGAGACTAGCACCAAACGACTTGTAAGAGTCCTTGGCAATTAATACACACTTGCGACACCACGCGTTGTGAACGAAGAGTTGCAGTTTCCGGGCCATACTTGTAAGAATAGGCCGCAAACAGTGTGCTCTGACCCGGGACTAATACCAGCAAAGTCCTGAACTTTTCGTCGCGGGAAGCGACACGTCAGGCGGCACTTCAGCAACAGCGCCATCGCATGCGAAGGTTCGCCGACAGCAGCGGTACATGGCCGAACCGAGGAGCTCCCATCCATTCAGGAGTCCACGACCGTAGCGCAAAAAAGTCTATTCGAGTAAGAGGAGTGTACAGGGGTCTTAGGCATTCAACAGCGGCCATGACCAGCAACACATCCCGTACGGCCTGGAAGTCTGGAGTCCAAATTTGGCTCAACTGCTGAGGAATAAGTTACTGACTACGACATGGTTTAAGCTTAATGCTTACTTGGTCGTGGATTTTCGCACAAACGGTTCGTAGCCTTTATAATTCAGGAACCGCGACGAATGAATATCAGTCATTAGGCGGCTTATTTACCACGCCACCATTTTATATGGGGTTTAGCTAAAAGCATCACAAATAGTAATAATAATAATAATATTACCACATTTGATAGAGCACCCTCAGAGAACTCAAGAGTGTGAATGAAGAAATCAGATCTGATTCGCACATACAGAGCAAACACTCCAGGGAATGAGTAGGATTTAGCGGCATTTCAAAATCATCATCATACGATTTGACGCGAGTTCTTTGTGAGTGTCAGGCTTTAAAGCATAGCAACAGAAGGCACGTTTGTAGGGGCTCATTCGCAGTGGCGACTGTGCGGCGAAGAGAACGAATCATGAAGCCAATGCATGCGTTTAGCGTGATGGCACACTAGGTAAGGCTATTGCTTTCACGACCACGGTCCCGAGGTCGTGGGTTCGATTCCTTCGGTGGGCGATCCTTTATCGCGGCTGCAAGCGGCGGTGATAGCCGTAAAAGGCTCTTCTGTCGCTATACCAAAAGAGGCTGTTGAATCAGCTAGGATTTATTTATTTACTTATAATGACGAAAGCTGTATTGAATTGGGCGACGCTGGTGTACGTATGGGTGAAGTCACGTAGGATGGGCGACGGTGTAGCCATCGCTTACGGTGCTCCGGAACACAGGGCGATGTGAGAGAGGAGAAAGAGAGGAGAGGTGAGAGAGGGCAAGACAGACAGAGAGAGAGAGAGAGAGAGAGAGAGAGAGAGAGAGAGAGAGAGAGAGAGAGAGAGAGAGAGAGAGAGAGAGAGAGAGAGAGAGAGAGAGAGAGAGAGAGAGAGAGAGAGAGAGAGACAGAGAGAGAGACAGAGAGAGAGACAGAGAGAGAGAGAGAGAGAGAGAGAGAGAGAGAGAGATAGACAGAGAGAGAGAGAGAGAGAGAGAGAGAGAGAGAGAGAGAGAGAGAGAGAGAGAGAGAGAGAGAGAGAGAGAGACAGAGGGAGAGAGAGAGAGAGAGAGAGAGAGAGAGAGAGAGAGAGAGAGAGAGAGAGAGAGAGAGAGAGAGAGAGAGAGACAGAGAGAGAGACAGAGAGAGAGACAGAGAGATAGACAGAGAGAGAGAGAGAGAGACAGAGAGAGAGAGAGAGAGAGAGAGAGAGAGAGAGAGAGAGAGAGAGAGAGACAGAGAGAGAGACAGAGAGAGAGAGAGAGAGAGAGAGAGAGAGAGACAGAGAGAGAGACAGAGAGAGAGAGAGAGAGAGAGAGAGAGAGAGAGAGAGAGAGAGAGAGAGAGAGAGAGAGAGGGGGAGAGAGAAAGAGAGAGAGAGAGAGAGAGAGAGAGAGAGAGAGAGAGAGAGAGAGAGAGAGAGAGAGAGAGAGAGAGAGAGACAGGGAGAGACAGAGAGAGACAGAGAGAGAGACAGAGAGAGACAGAGAGAGAGAGAGAGAGACAGAGAGAGAGACAGACAGAGAGACAGAGAGAGAGAGAGAGAGAGAGAGAGAGAGAGAGAGAGAGAGAGAGAGAGAGAGAGAGACAGAGAGAGAGACAGAGAGACAGAGAGACAGAGAAAGACAGAGAGAGAGACAGAGAGAGACAGAAAAAGAGACAGAGAGAGAGAGAGAAAGAGAGAGAGAGACAGCGACAGAGCAAGAGAGAGATAAAGAGAGAGAGAGAGAGAGACAGCGACAGAGCAAGAGAGAGAGATAAAGAGGAGAGAGAGAGAGAGGGGAGAGAGATAAAGAGGAGAGAGTGAGGAAAGAGAGAGAGCGGAGAGTGAGGAGAGAGGGAGAGAGTATAACATTGTACAGGCCGACGCAAGAGCAGGAAGCCAGGGCAATGTCTATTTATAACCGTATTTAATCGGTCCATGTGATTCGTCTTATATATACTTATGTGTGCTAACACTATTGCATGCTGCCACTAACCACACTGGCAAACCTGATCCTGTGCATGTCACCCTTAACCATCAGATTCTTGTTTTTAATTGAGCAGGTTACCACAAAACATACGATCGTGCTTCCTCTGCAGAAATTGTAAAGGGCCCAGAAAAAGGTTGAGTTCTCTGAGTGTTCTGCATCAAATTTATCATTATCATTATTATTATCATTATTGCCCCTTACTTTTAGGTCCCTTAATTCTTTTTCTCTAGCCTACTTATCAGATCTACTTTCCCACCCGGCTAAGCAAAGTTCCACCTACTTTTCGAAATCTAATAATTAAACTATGCTTGGTAAAAACCTAAAAGCCTTAGGAGACAGTGCCTTTAGTTTGCATGGTCCCAAAGCCCGGAACTCACTTCCGACTTGCGTCAAGACTTCTCCTAACTTGACATTTAAAAAGAAACTGAAAGGCATATTTGCATCACAGGATTTTAATGGGTTCCTGTGATTTAATATTTACGTGCTAATATTTTCTGACAATGTGCATGCTGCCACTAACCATACTTGCATGCTGACCCCGTTCATGTCACCCGCAGTCATGTTATCCTTGTTGTTTAATGAGCGTGGTACCACTAACCATTCGATCGTGCTTACTTTGCAGCAAATTTAAAGTGCGTAAAAGGAAGTTGACTTCTACAATGACGTTATATCAAATATGTTTTTATATTAATATTATTTATAGTATTACAGAATGGGCCTCGATAGTAGCTTAGCCTGGTAACGCACTATACAAAACTTTCCTGGTTAACACCCTGTACTCTTTGTGGATTTGTGGAGTTACAGACGAAAAAACATTACATTACATTACCATCTGTGGAGTCACAGAAGGCACCGAGGTTGAATCGCCAAAGAAGAATAGTGCTAGCATCTCCTGGCCCAGTCGTTGATACTTCAGTGTAAACATTACAAGTGCGTGCATAGGCCGAACGTGGGTGCAATGTGCAGCTATGACCGCGAAACCCTCACTAGTTCCGGTAGCGGCACAACTCAAGCAATTTGCAAAAATCTTAAGCTGGCAACACGCCGATGACATACGGCAGCACTCAAAATCCCGCAGGTATCCCTAGCAATGACACCGCATTAGTCAAGGCACAACAAAAGGATGCATTCATTGGCTAATACACCCCGATGACTCACTGACTGCTGACTCACTTACAGGCTAGTGCCAGGTCCCGCTCAGCACCAGACTCACCGAACGACAAACCGTTGCTCCGAGACCACGACTGTGGTCAGGTAAAAGCCTTATAGAGCAGCCAGGTCATAAGCCACAATAATAGCTATCATACACAGTGCTGATCGTAAACCTCAGCTCATTGCAGTTGTCTCTTAAGCGTTCCAACTCAGTGGCAAAGCTTATGGCTCTCAATTGAGGCTCATCTGACAATCTCGTAGCTCATAATCGCGGGTGACTACGCTGCACAGGTCCTAATAAGCAGATGACAATCCGAAAACCGTGCCATGATATGCACCAAAAGCGCTCCAGTGTAAATAGTCGCCATTTAAATACATACTTATAGGCATACATAGTTACACTGCGGCTCAAAAATCTTCACATTGACAAAGCCCCTTTTACATGTTCAGTTCCGCTAGGTATGTTGCCGATTAGCTGCACAAACTAATTATGGAATACTAGTAAATGGTTTTCTATCTGTTCACACATACAATAAAGGGAAACAGCTTCACACGTTGCCGTATAGTCGACGCTTTAATGGAGTAAAATCGGTTAATAGCCAGCGCTGGGGCCATAGGAGTATATCGTGAGCCGATTATCGCCAGCATTCGGTTCCGCCCCTGAGCCGACCTTCCGTCCGGACAACGGACGAGGTCCACGCCGGCCCGTAACCCGTATTTGCTGGGAAGTTCAATTCTTGCCTATGCGTCTGCCTGTAGGCATGCTTTACCCTCCCTCTTCTTTCTTGTCGCCACGTCCTACGGAGCAGCACACGGGATGACTTCGACCACCAGTATGTAAGCACACGTATTTCATCTGCTTCGCTAGCATACGAGACAGTCGTCGTCATTGCTACTAAGCGTTTTCGGGAGCATCGCCATTCCTCGCTATTGTCCGTCCAGCCGCTGCCGCGTACGCCTACATTATCTTTCGGCCCAAAGCTAGGGTTTCGTGTAATAGTAAACACGACCAGCGTACTACAGTAAATCTCCCAGGAATTCTGGATGCAATTACAAGCCTTCCTAGTACATTCTAGGCCACGTTGGGTCTTGAGGCTGTCAGTGGTAAACACTCTCTCGGCCGAAGATGGCCGGATTTTCCAAGCTCCACATTGCCAAAAGGCCACCTACTGTGCGCGCCTGCATCTTCTGCTGTTGGAATTAGCGAAGAGAATGACATTATTGCTTACTGATGCATTTTGATCCGCTAGTTTGGCTTGCCGTTTTTGATCTCAGCAAGGGAACGCAATTCTGTCCTTCACTGCATGCTTAAAGGCAAAACGGCTGATGCTCATGATGATTATGACATTTATTATGTTTAGGGGCAGATAGAGATTTTGCATAGGGACAGACAAGACTACCGGTCTCGCAAGCCAGTTTTCCTGATAAGAGCGGATGCGAATAGGTGGTCGACACTAGTGCTTCCGAAGTATGGGCACGTTGGCCTCATTCGGTCAGCTCGGCGAACCAGCAGTGACGTGCCACCAGACTTCACTTCCGTCCGTATCAGTGCAACACGAGTGCAGTGACTTGTGCAGCTTCCCGGGGCCAGGCTCGACCGATCCGACCTGCACTGACACACTTTATTGGTCGCTCTTGTATCGCTTGCAACCTTTGTTTGTTGTGCTGGGCTCGAAGCCACAGATAGTCGCACGACTGACGAAGGCGACGTAAAGTGATATTTCGATGACAACCAATAGCTTTTAGATTTGTCATTCTTTCGCTTGTCGCTCCCGTCTCGCAGTCCGTCACGAGGCGTTCGCTCATGCGAGTCGGGAAGACGTTCCTTTTGTGGTTTGAGCAAGATCCTCTGCTCAAAGACACCACAGTGACCTTGGATCTCCTTCGCTTGCTGCATTCTCCCTTTTTATAGCCAGGTTTTGTTACATCAAGTTAGAGTACTAAGAGTATTATAGTTTTATTCTATTGCGTATCACTTTGCAGCAAATGTAAAGCGCCTAGAAAGAGATTAAGTTCTCTGAGGGCGCTTTATCAAGTGCAATATTGTTATTATTATTATAGTACTTTAGCAAGCCGGCTGAAGTAGCTGCCTGCACTGCTGTAGTTTAGGATCCGAGAGAGACGTCCTTATAAAGCCTGAGCAGCTGTGAAAACCCAATTGTTTCATCACAATTGGAATTATTGAGATGTGTACTTTTATGCCGCAATACGGAGACATGCATATCTGTGCTGTTTGTGACGTAGCTCAGATTGGGCGTGGCGCCTGGCAAATGACGTCATTTTATTCTATCGGCCATGTTAACTCTAGGTCAGGGGTCGACAAACTTTTCGAACTCCTATGCCATATCAGTAAGTTAAGAAGGCACACTATACCGGAAGAACACACGCCCATTCGACCTGAAGAACAAACAGTGGTAACATACACACAGATGTGCACGACAGTTATAGAGGTGAACATTTATCATCCCCATCCTGCCTGGTGCTTCTTGTTTAAACGAGCGCCCTACTTCAGTTCTAAAAATAAACACAGGCTATAGCTGAAGCTGCAGCCAGCCGTAATAAAGGGGAACTCAACGGCGACAATTCAATTAGGCCGGATCCAACAATAAACAACATGGGGGCGTTCGCTGATAATAAGTGACAAAGTACATGTCGCACAGCCACCGTGTATTTTTACAGCGGGAAGCTCACTCGCACATCACGATTCGATTGTTTGGCTTGAGTCCTGTAGCAGGCAATTTGGTATAGGCCGTTGCGAGCCAGGTATAATCTGCAAAGAATTTTTCGCTGCTACACAAGTGCAGGGCTTTTCAATTGGTCAATCTACACGTTTTTTTTACTTTTCGCTAATCCGCGTTAGCGATCGGTGCTCCAGCTTAAGCAGATGATGAAGCCCGCGTCGAGAGAAAGCAGTGAGATATGCCGGATACACAGTGACGACGTCACGTGACGGCGTCGTGCGTTTGCTAGTGACCTAGTATCGAGCTCGTAAAAAGCCAGCCTCTTTTGAGGTGAGCTTGCTACATTAAAAGGTGTGGGCGCTCCGAGGTCTGCTCTGAGGTCGACATACCTGTGAGCAGCGGTGCAGCGTCGTTTCGAGCATGCTTTGGGCGAACCGCTTTGGGCCTTTTTTTGAGGCGTCAGTTCCCCATTTATTTAACAATCTCCAGCAATGCCCTCTTCTACAAATTTAGGCCTTCGTTGGCCAAAACAATTTGAACCTAGCAGACCCAGCGGTGGTGGGAGTCAACTTTCGGCTTCGCCACCTCGTTAGGCTCTGACATAAGTTTCAGCCGAGGATTTTTCCAGACGCTTTTTTTGAAGCTGTTTTTGCAGCTGCCGTGTTTTCATCATAATCAGCGACAGCCATTAAATCAATGAGTGGGGCTTCAATTGCATCTCTACGAACCAGAGCTGTATAGGTCGTACAAACCTCGTCTTCTGTAAACCTAGTCTTTAGTTCTTAAGCTCCCTAAGCCTGGAACTCACCCATAACTGACTTAAAGACATTTCCCGATTTACCGATATCGAAAGAGAAGCTAAAATGCATATACTCATCAAAGCATTATTTGGGTCCATATGATTCGCCCTTTGTGCACTTTTGCCCGTAGACATGCTGCCACTGATCATACCTGCATGCTGACCCTGTGCATGTCACCTCTAATCTTGTTATGCTTGCTGAAATTATGCATGCTGCCGCTAACTTGCTTCCTTTACAGCACATGCAAAGTGCCTAAAAGAGATCAAGTTCATCGAGGGAGAAATTCAAAATTATAATGATAGATCAATAATAATAATATTTCACTTGATGAAGCGCCCTCAGAGAACTTAATCTCTCTCTAGGCGCTTTACATTTGCTGTAAAGTGAAATGCAATTGAATGGTAAGTAAAATCATGCTTGACAAACAAACGAAATGAATAATAGGGTTAGGGGTGACATGCACAGGGTCAGCATGCAAATGTGGTTAGTGGCAGCATGCACAGTGTCAGCACGCAGAAGCACATCAAGGACGAATCACAGGGACCCACTAAATGCTGTCCTAAGTCCTCCATCAACAGCAATTCACATAGCTGGATACAGGCGAACACTGTTTAGGTGCAATTCTATCTTAAGAGATACCTGACTGAATCTCAAACCACTATCTTAAAACTAAACTAAACCTGCAAACTAAATCCTAACAAGCAAAGCAAGATGGAGCCCACCTACATAAACCGCAGCTGTAGCGATTGCAACTTTGACCGATCACGCCGCGCCAAATATTACCGTTGCCTCAGAAATCCAGTCCTGTCTGCTTTAACTTCAGTTAGATCATCTGCGATGATTATAGACAACGTCTAACGTTCAACATTTCTCAATTGAAAGCACCCGCATGAAGACTTTCAACAGGCACTGAACATTTAAGTTATTGTGAATCGGCACAAAAACTCCAGACCATTTGGCTTTACGACATGCCAATCTTGCGAACTCAGCGTAATTGTATCCTCACGAAGTTGGTCGGCATACACGTGCATGAAAATGGCGGTATCGAATTTACCAAGTTTCAAAACCGGTGGTATCTTCGCTGAAGAAGCTCGCACAGTAATGACAACACGCATCAAACAGCTACCTTTAGTCGGCAAAAAAGCGACAAGGAGTAATCGTGGAGACGTAAAACTCTTGTCAAAATGAACAGCCCGTCATTGCAAGGCAGGCTTGCGTGGCACATAACATTGTCTCCAGACAAAAATCGCCAAAACAAAGGACCTCTACCAGCGTAAAGCTGTGGCTTGCACTGTCGAGCGATACCACTGCATCGCACGTCGTAGCAAAACAAGGATCCTTATTGAACCCGGGATAAGATTTACCAACAGTCGCATTACTCCTAATACTGAAATCATCAAACGTATGCTCGAAGACAATTAAAGCAGCTAGTCGAGCGGCAGAGCGGTAGTCCGTAGCCTTAGAATTTCGCACAGTAGCAGTCCGGCAGCCATCTGACTCCACTGGTCACGTGCTCCACAATATCTATGGCTGGCGCAGCAGCTACTACCACTTCGCCCTTCACAGGATTGTAGTCAAGGCTAAGGTACCGGACACCTGCACGCTCTCGGCAGCCATTTTTACGCTCTCGTGTAAAATGAGATCTCTGGCTTCTACAGGCGTTTGTCGGGATTAAGATTAAAACAAAGGGAGCATCAGCAAAATAATGTGCACTCGTGTTCCTCTGATCGCCGAATAAGAGTTAGCGACTTCCGATTAGCAGTAATAAGTTTAATCCCGATTATTGCCGTTATCAGCAGACTTAACTTTCGACCTTCCTGCACTCTCAGCATTAGATGTTGGTTAAGCATGTTTTCAACGTTCACAGAAGTTCAGCAGCAGACTTAGTGAATCTCAAAGCTAACCATGGCAGGAAGCTACTTCGTCTTTCAAAGAATCATCATAGCATCCTTTGCAGCAAACGTAAAGCGCCTAGAAAGAGATTGAGTTCTCTGGGGGGGCTGTATCAAGTGTATTATTATTATAGCCGTCACCTCGTAATCAACTCGATCGCGCGAATAAAACGAATGGCATTTTTCAGATTCAATGTTCGCCAATAAAGTAACAAGCAATGAGCATCAGACGACTCGTATGAGTCGTAGATAATCACTCCACGCTTCCGATACCACGTGTTACGAATGAAGAGTAGCAGTTTTCACGCCATACTAGTCAGACAAGGCTACAAATAGAGGGCTCCGACACGCGACTAATCCGGTGAAGTCCTGGGGGTACGGAAATTTTAATCCCGGACTTATCCCTCCGGACATTTTCCCCGGACATTTCCCCTCGGGGGTAGGACATTCCCCCTGGGGTAGGGCATTTCCTCCCTCCCATATGGAATGGCCATGATATAAACTTTCTTGCTTACTTATCTTGTACAAATATTATATAGTATACAATAGATAACATAATCCTAAATTATAGTCATTAGAAAGCGTTCGCTGCGTCCTTGCTTTTCGGCAGACCACCAATTACGAGGTCAAAGCTTTGCCCGGGCGGCCAGCAGCAGACGCTCTCGGCAGCAGCCGCGAGCCCGCAGCAGTCTCCTTAGTCGCCGCCGACGCCGCCGTCCCTCCCGACTACGGCGCCGCCGGCCACCGCTCCTCCAAGCCTCACCGCTGCCGCCGCAGAAGTCGTAGCTGCACCGGGCGTCGCTCGTTCGCCGCCGTCGCCGCCGCCTCGAAGGCCGTACCGCCTCCACCAGTCGTACTATCGAATCGCCGCTCGTACTGAATTAGTTCTATTTCAATAGAGCGTAAATTTTCATTTGATCCTATATATATATATATATATATATATATATATATATATATATATATATATATATATATATATATTCTTAGCTATACATTCATCAACGTAGGGGGAATGTCCTACCGGGGGGGGGGGAAATATCCGGAGAGGGTAATATCCCTAAGTCCACCAGGGGGAAATGTCCGGGGAGGAAGCATACGGGCCCGGAAATGTCCAACAGCCTTGCATCGCGTGCAGCGACACGTCAGTCACTCGTAATGTTTCCATGGCGGTAGAGTATTCCAGAAATGGTTCGTAATAGAATTTAACGTATCATCGTCTGTAACTCCAAAAAGCCACAAAGGCTATATGGGTGTTACGCAAGAGAGTTTTGCTCAGCACACTCACAGCCTAAGCGGCTTTAGGTACGCATTCGGTAGCCCTTATAATTCAGGAAACGCGACGAATGAATATCAGTGGATATGTGGCTTAGCACGCCGCCATTTCATACGTGCTTTAGCTAAAAGCATTACCAATAATAATAATAATAATAATAATAATAATAATAATACATTTGATAAAGCGCCCTCAGAGAACTCAAGAGCATGAATGAGGAAATCAGCTGATTCGCACATACGGAAAAAATACTCCAAGGGGCGAGTTGAATTTAGCGATCATTCAAAATAATCAATTCGGAGGATATGACGCGAGTTTTTAGTGAGGGCCATACTTTGGAAGCATAGCAACCGAAGGCAAACTTGTAGGGGCTCGCCCCCTTGTTGGTGGCGACTCGGCAAAGAGAACGATTCATAAAGCCCACGCATGCGTGTTTCGGGTGATGATGGCAGCTGTATTGAATTGGGTGACGCAGGCGTACGTAAGGGTGAAGTCATGTACGATGCGCGATAAGAGAGAGATAGATGAGAGAGAGAGAGAGAGAGAGAGAGAGAGAGAGAGAGAGAGAGAGAGAGAGAGAGAGAGAGAGAGAGAGAGAGAGAGAGAGAGAGAGAGAGAGAGAGAGAGAGATAGAGAGAATAGCAGTGTACAGGATGGCGCATGAGCCGGAACTCAGGAAAGGGCCCCACTGGTATGGTCACGTGCTGGCGTCTAGCGTGCCCATTGGGCGGGCGGAGGCCGGGCGGGTCGGAACCACGTGGCGGCGTTGCCACACCGACATGTGTTATGTGCAGGATTCGCGGTGTCTGCTAGCATGTGAAAGCAACCACGGCGCGAAGTCAAAGTATTCAGGCTGCATTCAAGGATGCCCTTAAACCAAGCCCTTCGCTACGAAGCAAGCAACGGTGGCCCCCTCCAATGTGCAATGGTGGAGCTGTGAGCTCTCAGCTAAGGTGCAGCTGAAATTCGGCTTAACACAGCATTATACGTGAAGCCAGAGCGACGAAGTGTCAGGAAGTGTGTGGATGTGTTTGTCGTCAGACCAAACTGAGAACATGTTCGCTGAAAGTAGAGGTTTCTATCATCACCGGTCTTTATTGCATAGTTATGGAGCAGCTAATTTATATTGTGCAGAGAACCTGAGGGCACGAGAAGGCCAAAATTTGTGCAGTAGTTTTGAAAGAGCGAAGCAATGGCGGGCCATGCGGGTCAGAGTTAGAATTTCGCTCTGGGTTCGATGATCGACCGGATGCAATTGAAATTGGTTCACCAAAATTAGACAGGTGGCTGAAAACACGTTCTTGAGAACGACTGTGGCACATCGTTTTCAGCCACCTCGATCGCTAACTTCAATTATATTTACTTTCTACACTAGCCTGCTGACTCAGCTATGCTTCTAACTTTCTCTTTGCTTCTCTAGATGAAGTAGGCTATCCACAGCATGCTTGCAGAAAGTAGCTTACGCTTTGAGTGCACTATGGAAAAACTCTTCTGTGTAACACTCATTTAGTACTTGTGGCTTGGTGGAGTTACAGAATGACCAAATGATAAGTGGAAACATTCGCAATGTCATCGTTTGAAGTGACATGCACGTGGTCAACGCATGTAAATATGGTTAATATTGGCTGGCACAGCGTCCGCACGCATAGTCACACAGAGGGTGATTCATAAGGACTCACTAAATGCAGTAATAAACAGGTGCAGACCTAAATGGAGTGATTTTAGGAAATATACTCAGGATGTCACGAATGCATGGAAAAGCTCGGCTGTGATGCTTCTATCTGTGAAAGTCCAAATATTGCACAGGTGAAAGTAAGCTGACTAGACAGTGTAGCTAAAGCATTCATTTATTCAAAGGTCTTTTGGAAGAGGAAATCAATGATATTTTAGAAGCGGCAGTCGTGTACAATTTGAAGAAGCCAGAAGCAGATCGGAGCGATGCATCGCCGGATCGAAAGCTGCCGGTAGGCGTCGCTGCACGACGATACGCGGGAACCGAAAGATGAGGGTGGCAGCAATGCCTAGCAGGTTCGCGAGTTCATTCAAAATTAAGAAACAACTCAAGCTCTTAGCGATTATTGTCAGCATAAGAACGATCGGGAAAAGGTTTGACGCGCAAGACGTACTGCCAAGAGTTTATAAGAGGAAGCAGCCACTTAACGTTACGCACAACCGTAGTGGGCTTGCTTTTGCTCATAAATACCTGCACCAGACTGCAGCCGAGTGAAACGAAGTTCTTTGGATTTACGAATTTAATTTCGCCTACTTTGCTACATCACGGGACGCTCGACGAGTATGAGGCAAAAAGAGGAAGCATATGTAGATTTCTGTCACCAAAGGCAATGAAATACAAGGGGGTCGGTTGAGCGCCTCTGGTGTGGAGAGCTTCAAAGGGTCCTCGCCATTACAAAGAAAAATTGTGGATGAGCAATAGGCTACTGAATTTTTTTATTTCATTGCCATTTTTTGCACAATAAACTTCTTTTTTACTAAGGCATGCTTAATTTTATTTCAGCAGTGTTGGCTTTCGTAATTTATCTCGTTCTATCTACCTAAATGAGTGAAATGCAAGATGAAAAATCTTTCTTGGGCTGGTACTGCATACATACATACATATACATATACAATGTATATATATATATAAGCATGTTGAAATATATATATGTCGACATTATATATATATATATACATATATACAAATATATATATATATATATATAATGTATGCATACATACACATTTATACCCATATCTACATATATATATATATATATATATATATATATATATATATATATATATATATTACATATATATCCCATCCGGTCCGGCAGGAGACTTTGGACAGCCTCTCGCTCGAATTAGCTAACGCCAAAGTCAACGTTTAACCATGGAACCTGCTTCAGCTCCGTCGACGTGCATCTGCTTCCCCATCCAGCAGCTGCGAAATGGCTGAGTGCTATCCGAAGAGCCACCGGCTTATAGTATACAGTGCGGTTTATTCCAAAATTGTCATTTATGTACATAAACATACGCAAACACTTTTAAAAATGGCCATCGCTCGCAGCTGGCTGTTGGTTCAACCGAGAGCCGGCTGCATGTCTAGGCCGACACGCCTGGGGCGACATACCTGGGGCGACTTGCCTAGGGTGACATGCCTAAGGCGACATGTCTAGGGCGACATGCTTATGGTGACAAGCCTAGGGTGGCATGCCTAGGGCGGACTACAGTTTCTCAACCTTTGTTGGGACACACTTGATGAGTGCTTTTGAAAGCAGCTCCTCGCCCCATTTCTTGTAATCGAATTTGCACGCGTGATCCTGGGGATATCGGTGAAGGCCGCAGAAGTTCGCCCCGCAGCGACACTCGATGCCCGTGAGGCCGAGCTTTCGCTTGCACTGGGCGCATCTGGACGTCGAGGCCGCCTTTTTTGCCAGTCGAGCAGTGGCCGGCACCTCGCTGGCGGCGATGGCGGTACCGCCGACCCAGTCACCACTGCAGCTTTCTGCGAAGCCGTCGCTCGACGAGCTAGCGGTTAACGTCGACGAGGCTGCGGCGGTGCAGCTCGCTTTCGCTTCGTCGAGCTCGCTCTCTTTCACATCAGTTTCCGGTAATGGCAGACGCTCACTTGCACTCCTCGCACAGCCGCTCTGCTCGCCGCCGAGAGCGTCTAGGCCGGCGGCTGCGGAGCTCCCAAAGGGAGGCGTCGCTACGGTCGACTGTGTCTCGTCGCATAAAGCCTCCACCCGAGGTGTATCGCCGCCGCCGCCACTGGAGAAGGAGGCTTCCACAGCTGCTTCTCTACTGCTGCCGCACAGCGGCGAGCGGTCTCGATGCTGAGCCACCTTCGAGCTCGGCTCGCCTGGGCGCAGCAGCTCGCTGACCTCGCCCGCCGAAGCCGTCGAGTCGTCGCCGCCGCCGAGTCTCCAGCGGCTCGGTGCCGACGACGTCAGGTCGAAGCATTCGCGGCACAGCCGGTCACCGTGGGGAGTTGCCGGACGGTCGCATCGCATGCACGTCCTACCGCTCGGATGTCGGCCGACGGCCGACGTGGACAAGCTGCCGTTCAAGGCGTCAGTCAGCTCTTCGCCGTTCGGGCGACTCGGCGTTGACGACATTTGCTAGGCTGAGAGATTGCGTTGTCGCGTACAGAGCGGTTCTGGTAATGGTCGGCGAACGTGGCAGAACGCAGGAAAAGGTTCGGTGGGGGAGCGATTTGGTGACTGGTGAGACGAGGCGAGGCTGCCCCGGCGTGGCTAGAGCTCCAACGCCGAAGCTCGGTATGTGCTAGGCCTCGGTGCGTGAGCACAACGAGTCGTTGCACAGTCAGCTGCGCCCACAGTTGTCACGTTGTTGCTCTTCGGCGGCAGTAGCTCTTGGCACTTGCTCTGGGCTCTTCAAATTGTCGGGCTTTTGGACGTCCAATCTCTAGCGGCTCACCCTGGACGGACATTTGTAATTTGTTAGGGATAAAACTACGAGACTCTTTCCCTACTGGCACCCGATCTACCGATGGCTAGCCGAGGAGCCCTTAGAATTCACCAGGCGAGGCGGTCGCGTACGTGCACGTATCCAATGAGTGAGTACGAATTTACGGTTAAACTCCGGTTTACAATTATTATGGTTAAAGTCTCCAGTGAGAGATTTCAGAAAACTGATGCAAACTCCTAGATACCATTCGAGTAATAATGGCGGTACCTCGGGGCCCAGTGATTGCTCTGCTTCTTTTTACAGTGTATACTCTACCTCTTGCCGATTTTTTCGCCAAGAATTATCTAGATTTTCACCGCTCTGTTCGGTAGCTAGTGGCATGAGCAAGCGACTGCACTGCAAAGCCAGATTATTCCGACTGCGTAAAATCCTGCACTCGCATTGAATTGCTCAACTCACATCAAAGGTCGCACACTCCACCATGTTTTCTCCTACAGCTGCATTCTATCCTCTCCTCTTATAAAAAAATCTGCTTACCTGACCACATGCATATTTCATCCAATCTACGTGGGTGCTCCATCCTATGCATCCAAAGTCACATGTGAATCGCGAAAGCTCGAGACCCTTGACATCAATGCTGTTCGCCCAAGAATACCTACCTCTCACATACAGCTCAGTCCCTGTCAGCATTAGCAGAACGTTACAAAACGACACGAGCAGACACGCTTGACGAGTTTGCACCTCTTGCTAAGAGCACTTCGCGTCCTCGTCAAGACGGACTATTATTTACTGCAGACATTGAACAAGCTAGGTCAACAAAGCCCATGCTGGAAAAAGCATATACGAGATCTAGACTGATTGTCCATGGTCAGGCATACGAGGACTACTATAGATCGTACAAATAAATCCTCGAAAAGGCCATGTCTAGCTTCTTTAAAAACATGATTGAACAAACCAGATGCAAAATTCAAAAATGCTGACGTCCACGATTAGCATATCCTTAACCGCCATCAAGTGAGCTCCTCACATAATGATCCTTGTAACAATCTAGCCGATCGCTTCTTTAGCTTTTTTGTCAATAATATAGACAAGATCTGGGAGTCCATGGCTAGGATAGCGACGCCCCCTGGAATCGTGTCCCTAACTTTCGTCCAGCACCTCAATCTCTCCATTCAAGGAGCCCACTAATGACCTCGTTCTGAAGTTCATGTCCCAATCAAAGAAGACAACTAGACAACTCTCTAGACTTCGTTCCCACTGCGATGCTTCTGCGATGCTGTACGGATCTGCTGGTTCGGACCTGCATAACCTACATCTTCAATTTGTCATTAGCCTCAGGTCATGCGCCAGCCAGCGCCTTTCAAAAAGGCTGCAGTCAGGCCACTCCTCAAGAAAGCAAAGCAAGACCAAGAGAACTTGAGCCACCGCCAAGTCTCTCTTCTACCGTTCCTATCGAAGACATTTAAACGAGTCTTGGCATGCAAGCTGTAGTCGTACAGTAAAAACGCACACCTAGTTAGTACTCCCAGAACTGGTTTAAGAGCTAATCACTCCAAAGTTAGAATGCTTTTAAGTTTATGATGACCTTTTAAGTAATGCAGACTCATCTGAAATCTCCCAGCTTGACCTCGTCTTACTCCATCTTTCGAAAGCTTTCGATGCAGTCAATCACCAAGTCCTTCTTGAGCGCCTCAAATCTTACTCGGGCATCACTGGTACTGCGCTGTAACCTTTTAAGTCCTATCGCAGTAGGAGACTCCAGAGTATTAAAGTAAACGGAAAACGGCTATCCGAGAACCTACTTAATTGTGACGCGTCTCGTGGTTCTGCACTTAGTCTGGCTCTTTTCATAGTTTATACATCTCCTATTGCCGATGAGATTGCCAGGCACAACTTGAGTTTTAACTCTTACGGAGATGACACTCAGCTGTACCTTTTCTTTAATACCTCTCAGCCCTTCAGCACATCTAATTCTCTCAACTCCACAAGCTGTATTTAGAGCTTAAATCTGCACACGGAAGGCAGGACCGTTTCCTTTGATTAAATGACGATAAACCAACTTACTAGTTATAAGAAAAGCAAGTGTGACTCTGAAATTAAAAAGTATAACGCACACAATCTGCGCTGCCAGCATTTCTTCTGCTGAATTTCCAGGCAATCTAGGTGCCATGTTTCAGATTACTCTTTCATCAGACTACCACATCAGCCCCAACCGTTAAGTCTGCCGTCTTTTAGCTGCATAATACTGCTAAAATTCAGGCACGCTTAGACAGGGACTACACCCGAACTAGTCCATGCATTTGTGACATCCCGTCTTGACTTCTGTAACTCACTGCTTGCTGGTCTATTGGCCTGTGCAATCAGGCGCTTACAGTTGGTGCCAAACTAAGCAAGTCAGTCAAGCGTCTCTGTCACGACGGTTGCAGAATTTCGCCACTTCTCACTGACCTGCACTGGCTTCCAGTCAAGCAACGCATTAACTTCAAGGTTTTGTCCCTCACTTTTAGGTCCCATCATTCTCTTGCTCCAGCCTAGCCATGAGATCTACTCCCCTACCAGGCTAAGCATCGTGCCACTTAATTTGAGGAATCTAATCATTTATCTATACCGCTTACGAACCTCAAATCCTCTTTCGAATCGTGCCTTTTTAATTAAATTAAGTTAAAGTAGTGGAAAACATTGACCCGCGCCCGCGACTGTCCACTAGGCCGCTAGGAATGAGCTACTTGGTGCTTTTAAAGTGCTGCATATACAGGATCCGGCCCTGGTGTGTTTTACTACAAACACGTTGGGGTGCCACTTCGAATGACTGGCGGGCGACGACTGCTGCTGCTGGTGCTTCGCGGTGTCGCTAGCAAGTCACGGGTCAAGCTTGTACCTGCAATGTGACCGCCTGCGATGCCTTGGCACACGTAAACGTGCAGAAAGTAGCAGAGCACGGCAGCACTCGAGAATGTCCAGACCTTGCACGTAGCGAGTCCGCATCTTTAACCACCGAATTCGCAGCCGTGTGGGGCCCACATCTGGATTGCACCGTCCCCACGCCGTACAACTCACTTTAAAGCACAAAGTATAGCTGCGTGGCACAAAGTCTGGATTAAGTAAGACATGCCGCCTTGAACTACGTTGGAATTCAAAAATTGCTATTAATTTATAAGGCTGCTATATGCCGAATGGCTTTGCATTCGAACGTTGACAGCAATATTTCAGCTATTGGTCGCCGACATATTGGCGCTTCTCACTTCGACCTCTTTCCCTGCGTTTTTCACGATAAAAAAGCAAAAGCAAGAGCCGCTGCACCCACTCTTCCGTGCGAGCGAATACTTCACGAAGCAGTCGCGTGGCGGCTCTGCCGCTCGAGTAATATTTGCCTCGGTCCCTAGAAGTACAATTTACGGAAACGCGAGCAACAGGCACTTCAGCGAGCGTTCTGCATGCGAGCGTGCATGCACGAGTGCCTTTGCCTGCTCGCGCGCGTTTTGGCGCGTTACCTCGGTATTCTGCACTGCGCAAGGCGAGCGCTCACGCTTTAAGAGTCGAACGCACTTTCAGCTGAGCTTGGGTAGTCCTGATACTCTACGTTTCCGCGAGAGCTCATGCAAAGTAGACTCACCTCGTACCATTCAGCGAGACAAACGAGTAGACCTCAACGGCTCACAGTTACTTACGTAAAACCTTGGCTCGTCGCGCCGCCATTTTACTCGCTCCTCTTTGCAGAGAGGAGGCAGTATATGCGTGCTTTCAACGAGATATGACCCAACAAGGAGGCATGGCCTGTTTAATAATACTATTAAAGTAATAACATAATTCATTTGTATTGCGTCCTCAGATAACCTAATATCAATTCGGGCACTTTGCGAGCGCCACGGGGCTCGAGCCCGCGACCTCGGCCGTCGAGTACATTCACCTTGACCGAGGTCGGAGCGAGCATCTTAATCACTGGGCCAAACCAGCGCCATATGACGCTAGGCAGCAAAATACGAATTGGCCGCGAGGAAGATTGTGAGCGAATATCAATAGCCGCCGGAGTCACGGCAAATGCTCAGCAGGCAGCGCAGCCTTCGCGTCCGACCTTCAGTGGCATTGACATGGACGGCAGCCATAGCGTGCCGCTTGGAATATCAAAAGAGCCGAGCTTTCACAGATGTTGAGATCCACAAGATTCTCCGTCTGTTGAGACTCTGTACCTCTTCTGCTGTAACAGCGGTGCCATCTTATACCATCCGAATAATGGCGGCTAGCGATTATTCGTGACTATGCGATAGAAAGCCGGGGCTCTGAGATGGATGGTCAGTCAGGATTCGAGGCTAGAGGTATTGGCATAGGAGCTGATTGAAGCTCCTATGCCACAGAGTCGTCGGGAGTTCGTCGTAGCCCCGACTGTTGAACGCCTGCTACTGTCACTGCTGTAAAAATAGACTTCTCTGCACTACAGATTCGGACTCGCTCTGCTGAGGTACGAGCACCTGTCGTCGCTGCCGGGTTTCAGCTACTGTCGGCACACGTGCGCGCATTGGCGCAGCACCTGCAAGGCACCCACGGTGCTGAGCGGTTCAGGCGTCATCGATATTCTTCGCGCGTCGGGTGAGACTTAGTCCGTTCGTTTCGAGCAATGTGTTTGCGGGCCTGGTTCTGATTGGCGCTACAAACGTGGTGTGCGGCTTCCAAGTTTGTAGCGCTGCGCCGCCAAACTCAATCAAATTCGGGAAATCGCCGATCGCCAAGTGAAGCTGTCAAAAACCAAGTGCTCATCATTAGTCCGAGCTTTGTCGCTTCCAGCTGGAGAAACAGAACTCTTTCGGCCATTACTTTTCCACGCTGATTCCGAAGTAAGGTCAAATACGTGCTACCATGACCGCGCGCGCGTCAACTGCATATGAAAAGCATTGCAAACGACATTGACATAAGAGCACAGGATTGTCATTAAAGGCAGCAGATATTTAGTGAAATACCGGCCAAAATGATTAAAAAGCACGCATTTTCTGCTGGAGAACTATAATGCAGGTCTTTGCCCAAAGTTAGGCGCTCACATTTAACGAACCATCGCGGATCAGTAAATAATAATAATAATAATAAGAAGAAGAAGAAACTTCATAAAGCGCCCTCAGAGAACTCAATTTTTTTTCAAGGCACTCTGAATTCGCTGCAAGGAAAACAAGATTGAATGGTGAATGGTATCGTGCCCGAAAAACAACACGAACAACACGCGGACATGGGTGACATGCACAGGGTCAGCATGCAAGTGATGCAGTGGGAAATTCTGCGTTGCCCACCCCAAGCGATTTCGATAGTCATTAAAACTCCTGAGCCGCTATGTAAATTAGGTTTTAAAATTAAATAGCCTTTACTCCTACCTGATAATAATAATAATGTAATGTAATGTAATGTAATGTAATGTAATGTAATGTAATGTAATGTATCTCCGTCAGTAACTCCACAAAGTCATAAAGACCATGTGGGCGTTACGCAGGAGAGTTTTGTATAGCGCACTCACAGCCTAAGCGACTTTCGGTACGCATTCGGTAGCCAACAGACTTCGTCTCACGCAACAATGAGAAAGTGGGAAGCATAGCAGAGCTAGGAGAGCAGTTGAGGTAGAGAGTAGCATAGAAGTAGCAGTTCAGGACCGCTGAAAAAGATGTGCCACAGTCGGCAGTTGGAGAGTAGATGTCGATACATTTGCATAGTGATCTGAGAGAACTAAATCTCTTTCAATAAACTTACCATTTTTAAGCCTAGATTATTTAAAGATACCTTAGTAGCTATCAAAGTGCTGTCAGAAACCGCTCCACTTGGTAGCTTCTTCTTTTAAATGTCTTCGAATCTGGGGATGTCGTGACATCAGTCATCAGTGAGTTTTACGCTTCGGGAGCATGCGAACTATAGGCATCATCTGCAAAGAATTTGAGGTTCATACAAAATGTACCTACACAATGTGCGTCACAAAAATGGGTGGTACGATGCCTACATTGGTACGACAGTAGTTTACATAGGTAGATTGGGGCCATAGAATGAAGTGACCTAAAAATGGCGAGAGATCACTACACCTGGACTCGTTCCGATGGGTCAAACAGAATTAACTGTCTATTAAACGTCCCTCCTGGAAGTACTTGTCCACATCTTGCCACGGGTCGAAGAGAAAGATGGACGAGGGCTCCGCGCTAGGTCCGGTTCTTTTTACGGTTTGTACTCCCTCTTGCTGGTGCGATTGCCAAGCGTAATCTAGGCTTTCACTTCTATGCGTATGACACTTAGTTGTATATTTGCTTTGATCCCTCCCAGCATTCGAGGACCTCGAATTCTCTCAACTCCCTTGCTGCATTATTGATGACATCCGGACATGGATGGCAGCACATTTTCTTAAATTAAATGTTGATAAAACTAGCTTACTAGTTATGGGCAAACCCAGTGTGATTCAGAAATCGGAAAGGCTGACGCTCGAAATGGCTCTGCCAGCATATCTGCTGATGAGCCATAATGGCTCACTAGGTAAGGCGGTTTCTTTTTACAACATCTTCCCCTTTGTCGTGTGTTCGAATCCTGTGATGGGCGATTCTTCATCACCACTGCGAACGGCGGTGATAGCCTTCAAGGCTTTTCTGTTGCTATACAAAAAGAGGCTGCTAAATCAGCTAGAATTTGTTTTCCTGTGGAGTCAGCTCGAAATCTAGGTGTTAAGTTCCGAAGTGACCTCTCGTTAGACAGCCACATCAGCTCCACAATCAAGTCTGCCTACTTTCAGCTACGTAACATGGCTAAAATTCGGGGTTGTTTAGATAAGGATACCGCGTCTAAGTTGGTCTATGTATTTGTGACATCCCGTCTTGACTTCTGTAACTCACTGGTTGCTGGCCTACCGGCATGTGCAATCAGGCTCTTACAGCTGGTGCAAAACTTTGCAGCTAGGCTTGTCTGTCGTGAGCGTCGCAGTTGCCAGATTACTCCACTTCTCGGCGACCTGCACTTGTTACCAGTCAAGCAAAGGATTGACTTCAAGGTTTTGTCGCTCACTTTTAGGTCCCTTCATTCTATGGCTCCAACCTATCTCTCAAATCTACTCCCCCACCAGGCCAAGCATCGTACGACCCGCTTTTCGGAATCCAACAGTCTGGAAATACCTCGTACGAACCTCAAATCCTTTGGAGACCGCATGTTTAGTTCGCATGCTCCAAAGCCTGGAACTTCCTCCCGACTTGCGTCAGAACAACCCCTGACTTTATCACATTTAAAAAGTACTTAAAAACACACCTATTTACGACAGCATTTACTGGGTCCATGTGACTCGTTCTTAATGTTCTTATGTTAGCTGACACTGTGCATGCTGCGACTAATCACATTTGCATGCTGAACCTGTGCATCTTACCCCTAATCATGTTATTCATGTTGTTTATCAAATATGATATTCCTCACCATTCAATCACGTTTCCCTTTGAAGCAAATTTAAACCACCTAGTAAGAGATTGAGTTGTCTGAGGGTGCTTTATCAAGTGCATTATTATTATTATTATTAATGTACTTTCTCACTTTAATTAAGAGAGATTGATAGAACCTTGATGTCAATAAGATGGTTGATTGGGAGTTAGTGCAGGTAAGCGAGAACTGGTGTGATGTGGAACCTACGACGTTTACGACAGATAAGCCTAGCTGAAGAGTGTTGTACCGATTGTAAGCGCCTGATTGCACAGACCGGTAGACCAGCACAGACCGGTAGACCAGCACGCACCGACTTGCAGAAGTCAAGACGGTTGCCAAAAATCAATAGACAAATTGGGCCTAAAACAAGATATATAAACGGCCCTTTTTTGAACTCGTAACTGAAATAGATTAATGTAGTTTACACTCACAGAATTAGTAGTGGTTAGCATTCCAGGACAATCAGCATTAGTCAAAGTCAGCTGCACTGCCCTCCAAAAGTTTCTAGACATGTGCTACCAGCATAATATTTTTCTCAAAACACTTAAGACTTAGACGGTATGTAACTCTAGCAGTTTTTTTATGCAGAAAAGCTAAGACGTGTATAGTTACAGGAAATTTACTAGATACAAATATCAATTTTTTGAGGCACTAATTTTTGATAACCAGCCAACCGTGTCGGCATAGGCTCTATCCGGCACGTTTCTGGAGGCAGCGTTAACGCTGGGCTATCATTTACAATCTTAAATAACTAATCGGTTTTCATGCGCTGGAGAACTCTAAACCTTAGAGATCCATCCGGCTGGGCAGGTGACTGCAGGCAGACGCGTTGAGCTGGCAGCGGCTATCACAAAAAAGTCAACATATCATATCAACGCGGGCCGTAGGAGCTTCAGCTCCGTCGGCAGGCTCCTCCGTCCGTCCGTCCGCTTTCTGATCCGGCTGCTTGAGATGACTGAGCGCCATCTGCAGAGCGCCCGGCTTATAGTATGCACTGCGTTTTACTCCACGTTAAGTTTATTATATATGTACATAGACGTATTTACGAACTTTTGCGCACGGCCGTCTTTTGCCGCACGTCGTCGTTGGGACGGACCGGCTGCGCGCCGACGGCGACACGCCGAGGGCGGGCTACAATTTCTCAACTTTGGCTGCGACGCATTTGACGAGTGTTTTGGAGAGCACCTCCCCGCCCCATTTCTTGTAATCGAATTCGCACGCGTGATCCTTGGGGTAGCGGTGAAGGCCGCAGAAGTGCGCCCCGCAGCGACACTCGATGCCCGTGAGGCCGAGCTTTCGCTTGCACTGCGCGCATCTGGCCTTTTTCGCCGGTCGAGCGCTGGCCAGCACCTTGCTGGCGGCGATGGCGGCACAGCCATCTTTATAGTCGCTAATGCCTTCTGCGAGGCCGCCAATTGACGAGCTGTCTGTCGACGTCGAGGCGGCGGCGGCTGCGGCGGCGGCGGCTGCGGCGGCGGCGGCGGCGTAGCTCGCGAGCGACGTCGCTTCGTCGAGCTCGCTCTCTATCGCCGTCGCTTCCGGTAAATGAGGACGCTCTTTCGTCGCGCCGCCTGAGGCGGCTGGAGCCGTCGCCGATTCCGGTAAGGGCGTAGGCTCGCTCGTGTTCGTCGCGCCACCGCCGCTAGTCTGCTCGCGTCCCTCTAGGGCGGCGGCGGTGCAGCTCCAGAGCGGAGGCGTCGGCGTGGTCGGCTGCGCCTCGTTCGCCGCGCCGCCGGAGGCAGCCGTCGGTGCAGCTGCCGCTTCTGGTAACTGAGCAGGCTCGCTCGCATTCGTAGCGCCGCCGTGCTGGCATCCCTCTAGGTCGGCGGCGGTGAAGCTTCGGAGCGGAGGCGTGGCCGCCGCGGTCGGCTGCATCTCGTCGCCGTCTCTATGCGGCTGCGCCTCGTCGCCAGATGCTCCAGTCGTTGTTCCGTCGCCGCCGCTGCGCATCGGCGAGCGGTCGCTATGCGACGCTGGCGAGTTCGGCACGGTGGGGCACTCGCTCTCCGCCGCCCAGTCGCCGCTACTCCCAGGGCTTGATCCTGACGATGTCATCGTCGTCAGGTCGAGGCATTCCTGGCACAGTCGGCCGCAGCGCGAAACCGCCGGACGATCGCAGCGCATGCACTTGCTGCTGCTCGGTTGTCTGCCACCGTCGCCGGTCGATGTCACTCCGTTGAGCTCCCTTGACTCAGTCATTGCCACGGCACAACTCGGGGACGATGGGAGATTCACTTAGCTTAGTGCTGCTGTTGTTCGAGCAGAGAGCGTTCGATGTGTGCGGTCGACTCGGCGAGTGTGCGTATGTGCTTTCGCGTGAAATCAACGCGTCGTTACGCCGACAGCAGGGCCCGGCGTCACAATTGCTGGCCGCGCCTGTGTCGCAACGTCAGCGGCACTCTCGTTGAGCACTTTAACCTTTCGGGCTTTAACCTTTGTGGCGGCAGAGACAAAAAGACGAGCTCGAATCTCTGGCTGACTGCACATCGCGTGATTTCTCCCAGTGATTACGCCAACCGATAGATTATCTATAACCGGCACAGAGCCACGATAATTCTTGAACTGGTCGGTTTTAATCTGGCTGATTCACCTTGCCACCGTAGCTCAATACTGTGCAATTCGCTAGAGAAATTCCGCGGCGAATGCCAAGAACCAAGGTAGGAACAGGCTGGTTTGTGCTTACAGTCTGTTTCAGTCATCGTACAAATTATATGCTCTCGTAAAAATACTATTCTCGGCTTGAAGTTAATAAACAGAAATATCCTATAAGAAACCTTGACCCCAAGGGTGTGCGGAGTTTTCGCAAAGCACTGTATATCATTACGGCGAACCGTGCGGTAGAAATGCCGAGACAACGACCAGTCCGCTGTTTCCGTGAATGCGAGTTGTTGAAGAAGCCATGCGTTGAGGTTGCCCACAGCTTAAGGTTATGGAACGCCGCCGGCCGACAAAATCAGCCAATTTCTGACTGCTCAGACATTTGCTATTTGTGGTTCCATAATTTATGATTTATATATGCTACCAGGTGCTCGCTACTTTGTACCGTATTATCAAAGCGGCTTAAAAGAATGCGCGGGCCGAGGGCGTACCTTGGGGAAGCACTTCCATTTCCAGCGTCATTTATAAGTATCTCTTTGAGTGGTGCGAGATCGATGCAAGAAGAGTGCGTGAAATTGGAAGCTATTTTCGCTCTTGGCTATGAGCCCGGTTGGGTTTGAGCTCCAGACCTTGCGCCTGGAGTGAGTTAAAACCAAGCATTTATGCCGCTTGGCAGTTTCATGGTGCTATGGGCTCCATACGAGAGCTACTGTACGCCGTGACTGATGCCACGTTTCTCTTTTCTTTCAGTCGAATAGACTTCTCATAACTTCTCTTGGCATGGACTCGCTACGCTAAGCTGTGCTGCGCTCTTTGTAACTCCCAATGTTCCGCGAACGTCTGCATGCTCGAATGCTTGAGTGCTTTCCTCCGGACTAATGGTGAAAAACTTTTCAAAAATCAACTTCAGCTAGCCTTTCAAAAGATAGATTGGTTAGAAATTCAATCCAAGATATTTATGATCTTCACGATACATTTAAGCAATAAACAAGCTGTTATGTCGACCGTGTCCAACGCTTGAGCCAAACGGAAGCAAACTATCAATTAATTCGCTGATCCGGCATCGTTTACGACTGGTTTCCTACCCTATTAAACGTTAAAATAATAATAATAGCACACTTGATAAAGTGCCCTCAGAGAACTTAATCGCTCTCTAGGCACTTTGCATTTGCTTTTAAGGAAACTTGATCGAATAATTTGGGGCAGCTTGCTCAATAAACAACAAAAAAATAACATGATTAGGCGTTACATGTACAGGGTCAGCAAGCAAGTATTATTAGTGGCAGCAAGCAAAGTGTCAGCACGCATAGGCACATAAAAGAAGAATCCCAAGGAACCTCTGAATGCCGTGAAAAATTGCTCGGTCTTTAGTTTCTTTGGCAGATAGACCTTGGCAGATCAAGATGTATGCTTGCAGCTCGTCGGGTTACATGCCAGTGACATTAAAACAGCTTGCTTTACAGTGCAGCTTTCGGCGTTCTAAACTCCGCAACTCAGCCAAAGCTCCGCTGAGCGTAGTGAGATTTGAAGCGTGAGCTGAGCTCTGCTTTTCATCCGCTCGTAACTCACTTTCGATTTCAATCCCAAGCGTCATTGAACTTTATATTCTGCAATCCGACTTCGCTATTGCGTGTAATTTTTTTTATTTTTTTCAATGTTGATTGTGTGTGCGTCGAGGAAGTTCCACTGCGTCTCTTCAGTGCTTTAGCATATTTATACTGTGCATTGCATTTATTCTGCCGGTTTTTCTAGATATCCGTGTTCACACATTCAGCCGCAGACTGACTTTACAAAGTGCTGTGATATATCTCTGTCAGTAACGCAAAAAAAATACCACAAAGACCTAGAGGGAGTTTCGCAGTAGAGTTGTCAATAGCGATCCCAAGAGCCTTTCGATTACTCTCCAAAGGCGTCACATGGTCGACGTCGCAGCAATTGTTTCATCGAAAGATGATTACTTTTGGGAGACAGCACAGCGAGCAATCATTCTAACGGTTCTCACTGTGTGAACGGTTCCTAAAAGCGATTGTAAAAAACCCAAATTTTTCTTACATAACTCCTTGTGCCTTTAGATATTTTCTCTTAGGTGTAGAATATTGAAACATTCTATTTTATTCTGGCGTTCAAGCCTACCTACACAAAGCGCTGCATGCATTTCTTGTGCGTTGCAGAACCCTTCCGAGAATTATTCGTTATAAGTTATTAGAAATGTTATTGCAAACTTCGTTGCAAACACCAATTAGGCTAAGACCAGCTTAGTAGCACATTTGATCGTTTTTTTGACCGTACGGCGTAAGAACGTACTGGCATATGGACATCTAAACGTTTTCCGCTTCAAGCGCTTCAAGCCTGTTTCCATGCTACCGCACGTACGGCGCTCTGCCGGCCTGCGTTTCCTCACCGAATTGGGCTGCAGCTTTAGCCTCGCCGACTGCTAGTGACGCAGTCAAAACGCTGGTCCCGTTACAGTGCTCCGAATAGCCTATCACCTTTGTGGCCCACGTTTCAGCACCGAATCGGGTAAAAGCCGTAGCTTCGCCGACTTTGCGAATGCTAACACTAATCATTTGAACATGCTTCCTATGTAGCATATTTAAAGTGCCTAACGAGAGAGAGAGAGAGAGAGAGAGAGAGAGAGAGAGAGAGAGAGAGAGAGAGAGAGAGAGAGAGAGAGACAGACAGACAGACAGACAGACAGACAGACAGGGACAGAGATAGACACGGAGACAGAGGCACAGAAAGAGAGAGAGAGAGAGTTTAAGTTTTCCGAGATTGCTAAGCAAATTTATTAGTATTATGAATATAAGTAACACGTCGTTCTTTTGAAAGCAACCTATTAACTTCATTTTTTACTTGGTTTTCAATACATATGCCTTATGTGAATTATGAGCCGTCGCTCATGCTAGGAATTTTGCAAGGCAGCACTTAGCCGGACAGTAGTTATACGTATTTCACAGCCTGGAACTCCCTCCCGACCTGCGTCAGAACATCCCCCGACCTGACCACATTTAAAAGGAACCTAAAAACACACCTATTTAGGACAGCATTTAGCGGGTCCCTGTGATTCGTCCTTCATGTGCTTATGCGTGCTGACACTGTGCATGCTGCCACTAACCACATTCGCATACTGACCCTGTGCATGTCACCCCTAACCATATTATTCATTTTGTTTGTTTTTCAAGCATGATTTTACTTACCATTCAATTGCATTTCACTTTGCAGCAAATTTAAAGCGCCTAGAGAGAGATTAAGTTCTCTGAGGGCGCTTTATCAAGTGAATTGTTATTATTATTATTATTATTATTATTATTTGGACCTGCTTGTCTTGAGCGTATAGATACCCTGAATGCAGAGGTATGACGGCATCTGAAGAAATGTTAAACCTATCAGCCGCTATTGTCTAATCTGAACTGAAATTGGGTGAGAATAACGCTGACACTACTACGAGGCTAAATATTGAGTGCACCTATAATGGCACTATAATTTAGCTGATTAATTTCAACTGAGAGTATGTCGATAGCTATAGGTTTACTGATACGTCACTCCAGTAGACCAAAAGTAAAGCTCCATTCTCTTGAATCTGAAAGCTCGATATAAGGCTTGATAAGCCAGATTTGATGTTTTTCCGAGAGAATGATTACAATGGCTGCTCATAATGTGCAGGTGTCAGCTATCTTAGCTTAGACTAGTGATGTGAAGAACGTTGTGGTCGTTAGCATGCGCCAGCTGTAGCTGCTGCTGCGGGGCCTTTGACAGACTTGCTTCGTGACTGATGCTGGGCGAACTGGCGAGTCTAAGGATAGTAGCTCTGATTTAAGAAGACTTCAATCCTCCGTCTACGAGGTTTACGAGCAACCGTGTGACAGTCTCATCTGGCCCAAGAGTAGTGTGACGGTTACCTTTTCTCAATTCTTCTTCTTTCTTGATTCTGTTGAGGACCATTCTTTGTGCTAATATATGCACTGTATTGGTGCGACTGGGCTTGGCGCCTCCGCAGCCAATTTCCGATGAAGGGAAAGACTGCTAGCGAGTAAGACTTGATTGGAGCTCGCGAGACTATTTCGCGATCAGTCTTTCCTATCTCTCCCTCTATCTATCAATCTATCTCTGGTGATAGGAAAAATCTTTACTCTGACAATGGTGCGCCAGGGGAGGATGCTACGTTGCTCATCGAACGACCTGCTCTAGTAGAGGCTGGGCAGGAGGTATTAGCTGTGACTGACGATGCGACTACGACTCGACCTCGTGTGCAATACTGGTTACAAGAAGGGTTAGTGGCAGAGGCGATGATTGCTTGCAGCAATGAGCCCATGACCTTGCAATACTCTCTGAGCAGCACGGAAGCACATTTTTGGACGGCTGCAGTTGATGAAGAACGTATTTCCTTACGTTAGAATGATGATCATGGGGTACCACTACCCGGGCACGCACGCCATTAGATGCAAATTTGCCTTCAAGATGAAGCTCGATGCAGAAGGGCCCGCGAACATTTGTAGGGTCCGCTTCTTTGCTACCCATTTGAGGTGGGCGGCAATGAATTCACCGAGACGTTTTCGCCAGTCTTTAAGTATAAAATTCTTTGAGAACTTCCTTGTACAATGCTGCAACGATAGAAACTCGTCAAATTGTCCGTTCGTGCTACTGCATATGTAGCAGACCTCTGCTGATTGGCTGGATATCCCGTGTAACTGGGCCAATTGAGCTATTCCGAGGTCAAACCAGCTACACCTGACCAGAGCGAGTTTCTGAAAAGAAGCTAATGGCATTAAAATGTGTACGCACGATGGCTCACTCAGCCAATAGCGATCGTTTAGAAATACTATATATTGAATCTGTTTGTCGGCAATAATTTATAAGTATTTTCCACAGGCTACGTTCTCTTTGTCGGCTTCGTTACTAACAGCTTGTAGTGTTCTCAACCGTTGACAAGCGAATGGTTTCACGGCAGCACTGCCTGCGTTCCACAGCTGTATCCGGCCTGCCGTTTGCAATCAGCGTCTTAGCATCGCTAAATTAGAAAACGGTGCAGACGCAGCTGGCAGCCTCCGTAGTCCTGCTTCAAGCTGCATGCAAAGCTTCTGTCATGACTCCTCTGCCCGCCACGCCCGTATCGGCTCCAGAAAGAAATGCACAGTAGGTCTTCTTTCAGCCGCCCGAGCCTAAAAAGCTGCTCTCCACTCCAGATCAGCGTCTGCAAGTCACACGACCGAGCTTCTATCGCACGCTGCCTCTCTCTAGCAGCAGGACACGCCAGAATGGGTCGAATGGTGGTCCTGTCGAATGGCAGCAGCAGCAGCAGCAGCAGCAGCAGCCAGCGTGCTCCACTCACGGTTCTAGCGAGACATGCGAGAGCCACATACGGCTGCTTCGATCGATCGCGGAATCCGAGCAGCCGGCACCAAATTGCACCAAATTTCCGGCACCAAATCGGTACCGAAGTGAAGGCGGCAATGACGAGATTGCACTTTTGCCAAGGCCAGCGGTTGAATTGAAAGCGAGCGTACAGCTCCGCGTAAGCTCGCTTGGCAGGAAAGAGTAGCCAGCCCAGCATTCTACACGTCGAACGAAAGTGACACGGGTGCTGTGGAGAGAGTGCTATGTGCGTCCTCTCGGGGACCCAGTTGGAAGCTCCGGCGCTGGAGCTTTTGGAAAAGTGGCGGACGCTTACAGGTCAATTACTGGAGCTTTTACAGGCTTTACCGAGGGAGACAGGCTCTTTTGGGCAAGTGGTGCGTACGTACATACACATAGATGTGGTGCACTGACATCAGATACGATTATAGTTTTCGACAGAGCATCGGTGGTTACGTCTTACAAAAGACCATACAATATATATATATCTTAAGAAATCAAAATAACCAAGTATCTTTCTAGAAACTTCATTTACGTTTAACAGAAAGTGTGTCCGTTGGGTCATCAATACTTGTGCTAGTGCATGCCTGGCTAAGCACAAAAACTACTCACCATAAAGCCACGTCAATTGATTCTCTTGTCGCGAGATTTAAAGTATCCAGAGAGATAGAGAG